>QNQO01001868.1:0-186109 GCA_003290165.1 Berberis thunbergii
GAATACCAAGAACAGACAATGGTCACTAGTTCATGAATATCAGTAGTGGCTTGTGTTTGTGTGAAATCAAAATGGAACCATCGGTTTCTTCCTGGCAGTCAACCTGGCTTGTCATGCTTGAAACAAAGAAACTGATATTTACTATCACTTCTTCCTAGCTTAGTAGTCATATCATAAATGTTAGTTCCCTCAATTGCTTAGTAGCTAACATGTGCACAACCGGTGCTGGTACGTCCCACATCTATTAATTGCCCAAGCTTGTTTCCAAGCCAGCAAAGTTAGCAGGGCACTGTTACCCCACATCCCTTAAGAATGCCCTGATACATGTGATTCACACACTATTCTGGTTACCCTACTTTAGTAAATCCTAAATTTATGCACCTTTTCTTCTAGTTCAGATTCTCCTTTAAATGTCCTCATCCACGTAATTCACACAATATATATTAGAAAAAAGTTTAAATCACCAAACCCTTTTTTATCTTATTGCAGGAGACTGAAGATTCCGACTTACCAAAAATGATGCAAGCCGCATTTGCAGTTGTGACTGTTGGAACATTTGGTTTTTAAATAAAATAAATTGTGTGTAAACCTGGATTTGAACCCTAGACCTCTCCCCTAGATTGATCGTTGTATCAATTGTATAGTCCCATATCAACTATATACCTCTTTGAGAAAGAGTATATAAGAAGATAGTTAGGACTTGGGTTTGGACCCCTTGGGGGTACCACTCTTTTATGAGGAGGGGAGAGATAGGCCCTCGCGCCCGCCGCCGCCGCCGTTCGTCCGGTCGGGCGGGCGGGTTGGGTTGGGTCATTTAGAAAGCAAACCATCTTTTTGCTAAAAATTTATTTGCACAAACAACTCTTGCTTTCGGCCCCGTGATTTCAGCAACATGTTTTCCTGCTTTCGGCTCCGCGAATCCAGCAGCCAACGGTTTTCATTGTCGTTTTTCATCCTATATAAACTCTCTCGATTTAGAGCTTTGATATCAGACAATAACAACATCAAAAACAGAGAGCAATTAGGAGAGTTCTTGTGAGCAATTAGGAGCTTCAACTGAAACGGGTTTTTTCAAAAACAGAGTTCTTGTGAGCTTCAAAAACAGTTCTTGCATCTTCTGCTACAGTCTTGCTTCCGCCATTGAACCAACAGTTTTGCTTCATCCAGTTCAAATCAGTTCTAGCAGCAGTTCTTGTTTTTGTATTGAATCAGTTCTTCAAAAAAAAAAAAAAAAAAAAACAGTCCGGTTTTATATCTGTTCTTGCGATTTCGATTCCGAGCAAATTAGAAGAGGGTGATATGTATTCCGTTCATACACTGTGCAATTTGTGAACGAGACAGAAATTGTGTTCTGGGCTGTTTTATCCTGGGGACGGCGGGGCTACGAAACTGCTTGCACAAATTTGGGCAGAGCTGCGAAACGTCTTAAAGAGAGCGACCTAGTCCGCGACTCAACCCAAGAAAATCTGGTACCATCGTTCCTACTATTTATTTCGAATTAACAGCATATTGTTTCAACAATTTTAAGACGTATTTTCTATGTCTGCTGCCATGAATGCTATTACTGAAATTGCTGCAAAAGACCTTAATAGGCCCTTTCGTTTTGAGGGCCAACACTTTAAAAGATGGAGACAAAAGATGCTGTTTTTCTTAACTACACAAAATGTGGCTTATGTCTGTGAAACTGAAAAACCGAAAATGCCTGCTGAACCTACTGAAACCCAAACCAAAGAATTAGACCGTTGGATTGGAAATGATTTTTTATGTAAAAATTTTATCCTGAATGGTCTGTCTGGTGACCTATATGATTATTATTGTTCTGAACAAACTGCAAAAGATATTTGGGATTCTCTTAGAAAGAAATATGACACTGAGGAGGCTGGCACAAAGAAATATGCTGTCAGTCGCTATCTGAAATTTCAGATGACTGATGATAAGTCTGTGGAAACCCAATCACACGAGCTTCAAAAGATTGCTCATGAAATTATATCTGAGGGAATGACTTTAGATGAGCAATTTCAAGTAGCTGTTGTGATAGACAAATTGCCCCCTAGCTGGAAAGATTTTAAGAATGTCCTTAGGCATAAAACTAAAGAGTTTTCCCTAGAAAGTCTGATAACCCGACTTCGTATTGAGGAGGAAGCCAGGAAACAAGATCAGAAAGATGAAGTTCTGATTATTTCAAACCATAAGAAGTCTACCCCTGTTTCTATGAAACCTAGTGGAAAGACAATGAAAAATCAGAATAACTATAAAAACCGGAACTTTCAGAAACGGAACCAGCAGAACCGGAACAATCAGAACCGCAACAATCAGAATCAGAATCCTCCGCTAAATCAGAAAGGACAGAAACATCCCTTCAAGAATGATTCAGCACAGTTCCTTTGCTACACCTGTGGTAGGCCAGGGCATATGGCCAGGAACTGCCGGAACGGATCTCGCCCTGCACCTCAGGCGAATCTAACCGAAGACCAACTAATTGCCATGATCTCAGAGATCAATTTTGTTGGTGGATCCGAGGGATGGTGGATAGACACTGGTGCTTCTCGACATGTTTGCTATGATCGAGAAATGTTTAAGTCCTATTCTGAAGCTGAGGACAAGAAAGTGTTGTTGGGTGATTCCCACTCCACTACAGTTGCTGGAACTGGAACAGTCGAATTGAAGTTTACCTCTGGAAAGGCAGTCACCCTGAAAGACGTCTTGCATACTCCAGAGATGAGAAAGAACCTAGTTTCTGGTTTTCTTCTGAACAAGGCTGGGTTTACTCAAATTATAGGGGCTGATTTGTACACCATTACTAAGAACAATGTATTTGTGGGGAAAGGGTATGCCACTGATGGAATGTTTAAGTTAAATGTTGAAGCAAATAAAATTTCTAGTTCTGCTTATATGTTGTGCACTTTTAATATCTGGCATGCTAGACTTTGTCATGTTAATAAACGCATTATTACAAACATGAGTAACTTAGGACTAATTCCAAAATTATCCTTAAGTGACTTTGAAAAGTGCAACTATTGTAGTCAAGCAAATATAACCAAAACTCCACATAAATCTGTAGTTAGAGTATCTGAACCTTTAGATTTGATACACTCAGATATATGTGAACTTAATGGTACATTGACTAGAAATGGAAAACGTTATTTTATTACGTTTATTGATGACTGTTCTGACTATACTTTTGTTTACTTAATGAAAAATAAAAGTGATGCCATTGACATGTTTAAACTATTTTTGACTGAAGTTGAAAATCAATATAATAGAAAGATTAAGAGACTCAGGAGTGATAGAGGCACTGAATATGATAGCAGTACTTTCGTAGAGTTCTATAATTCTCAAGGAATTATACATGAAACTACTGCACCATATTCTCCTGAGATGAATGGCAAAGCTGAAAGGAAAAATAGAACTCTTACCGAGTTAGTTATTGCCATAATGCTTAACTCCGGTGCTGCATCGCACTGGTGGGGAGAAATAATCTTGACAGTCTGTTATGTGCTAAATAGAATCCCCAAATCGAAAAGTAAAACATCGCCCTACGAGATTCTGAAAAATAGACAACCAAACCTGTCTTATTTGAAAACTTGGGGTTGTTTAGCTTATGTCAGGATTCCTGATCCCAAAAGGAATAAGCTAGCTAGTAGGGCATATGAATGTGCATTCATAGGATATGCCATGAACAGCAAAGCTTATAGATTCTATAATATTAAAGATCAAGTTATTATAGAATCAAACGACGTTGACTTTTATGAAGATAAATTTCCTTTTATTTCGAGGAATAGTGGGGGTACATCCTCTTATAATGTACCCTTAATCAGGATTAATGAAACTGATAAAGCCACAGAATCAGAGCCAAGAAGAAGTAATCGGAAACGAACTTCTAAGACTTTTGGCCCGGATTACTATGTCTTTTCAGTCGAGGAGGATCCCTTAGTTTTCAAGAGGCCCTATCCTCTATAGATGCCAATTTTTGGGAAGAGACTATAGATGATGAAATGTACTCTCTTGAGTCTAACAGAACCTGGCATTTAGTCGATCTGCCTCCAGGTTGCAAGACAATAGGATGTAAATGGGTTTTTAAAAAGAAATTGAAACCCGATGGTAATGTTGACAAGTTCAAGGCTCGTCTCGTAGCCAAAGGGTATAGACAGAGGGAAAATGTTGATTTCTTTGACACATATTCTCCTGTAACCAGGATTACATCTATTCGAGTGTTAATTTCTCTTGCTGCATTACATAACCTAGTTTTGCACCAAATGGACGTTAAGACTGCGTTTCTTAATGGCGATTTGGAAGAAGAAATTTACATGGACCAACCTGAAGGTTTTGTTATTCCAGGACAAGGACACAAAGTTTGTAAACTAGATAAATCACTATACGGTTTGAAACAAGCTCCTAGACAATGGCATGAAAAATTTGATAACCTTGTCATCGCACATGATTTAATGTGAACGAAAGTGACAAATGCATTTACTATAAATTTGAAAATGGCATTTGCACTATAGTATGTCTATATGTGGATGACTTACTTATCTTTGGTTCAAATCTCCATGCCGTGAATAAAGTGAAAGCTTTATTGAGTGCAAACTTTGATATGAAAGATCTTGGAGAAGCGAGTGTAATCCTTGGTATAAAGATTACTAGGTCTGAAAAGGGAATTTCTTTGGATCAATCAAATTATATCGAGAAGATCCTAAAGAAATATAATTACTCTGACTGTAAACCTGCATGTACTCCTTATGACTCTAGTGTCAAGTTGTTCAAGAACACCGGTGACGGTGTTAGACAATCTGAGTATGCGAGCATCATTGGTAGTCTTAGATATGCTACCGATTGCACTAGACCCGACATAGCTTACGCTGTTGGATTACTATGCAGATTTACAAGTAGACCTAGTATAGAGCATTGGCATGCAATTGAACGGGTCATGAGGTACCTGAAGAGGACTAAGAACCTCGGATTACATTATCAGAAGTTTCCCGCTGTCCTTGAAGGATATAGCGATGCTGATTGGAACACCCTTTCAGATGACTCCAAAGCCACCAGTGGCTATATTTTCAATATAGCTGGTGGAGCTGTTTCTTGGAAGTCAAAGAAACAGACCATTTTGGCACAGTCCACTATGGAGTCAGAGATTATAGCATTAGCTACGGCTAGTGAAGAAGCAGGTTGGTTGAGAAACCTGCTAGCAGAGATCCCTTTATGGGAAAAATCGATTCCAGCTGTCTTGATCCATTGTGATAGTACCGCGGCTATTGCAAAAATACAGAACCGTTATTATAACGGCAAGAAACGACAAATACGTCGTAAGCACAACACAGTTAGAGAGTTTCTATCTACTGGTGCTGTGAGAGTGGATCATGTACGAACTGATGCAAACTTGGCTGATCCTTTGACGAAAGGATTAGCTAGAGAGAAGGTTTTCAAAATCTCGAAAGGAATGGGACTAATGCCCTTAGATCGTTGACTTATTCACGATGGTAACCCAACCTATAGACTGGAGATCCCAAGAAATAGGTTCAATGGGTAATAACAAGTCGTGAATGATATGATGTGAATCATGCTGACAAAATAGCAATCTCATTCCTAGATTAAAGCATGAATTCCTGAAGCGATAGAATGATGAGTTAAAAAACTCTTAATGAGGTCTATACTCTATGTGGAGTGGAGTACCTAGCTACATGAGTACTCTTGATAGACTCACCTAAGTGATTGTGGAAGTTTGGCCGCTTCCTATGGAATTTGTGGGCAAAATTCCTAGAGCCTTCACTTACTGGGATATACGTGCATGGCCGTAAAGCACGGGCTTTTTAGACTTCACCCATGAAAAGGTTGTGCGTGTAATGTCTGTTAGAGATAGAGTTCAAAACTACGAGTTACTCTAGTATATTCTAAAGCATTAACACTACGCAAGAGTTCAAGTCGAAAGACACTTTTGTTTATGCACAATCTTATTGTTACAGATTGCTCGATGAAAAATTGTTTTTTTCCATCCAAGTGGAGGATTGTAAATTTGTTTTAAAAATCCAAGTGGGGGATTGTTGGAACATTTGGTTTTTAAAATAAAATAAATTGTGTGTAAACCTGGATTTGAACCCTAGACCTCTCCCCTAGATTGATCGTTGTATCAATTGTATAGTCCCATATCAACTATATACCTCTTTGAGAAAGAGTATATAAGAAGATAGTTAGGACTTGGGTTTGGACCCCTTGGGGGTACCACTCTTTTATGAGGAGGGGAGAGATAGGCCCTCGCGCCCGCCGCCGCCGCCGTTCGTCCGGTCGGGCGGGCGGGTTGGGTTGGGTCATTTAGAAAGCAAACCATCTTTTTGCTAAAAATTTATTTGCACAAACAGCTCTTGCTTTCGGCCCCGTGATTTCAGCAACATGTTTTCCTGCTTTCGGCTCCGCGAATCCAGCAGCCAACGGTTTTCATTGTCGTTTTTCATCCTATATAAACTCTCTCGATTTAGAGCTTTGATATCAGACAATAACAACATCAAAAACAGAGAGCAATTAGGAGAGTTCTTGTGAGCAATTAGGAGCTTCAACTGAAACGGGTTTTTTCAAAAACAGAGTTCTTGTGAGCTTCAAAAACAGTTCTTGCATCTTCTGCTACAGTCTTGCTTCCGCCATTGAACCAGCAGTTTTGCTTCATCCAGTTCAAATCAGTTCTAGCAGCAGTTCTTGTTTTTTGTATTGAATCAGTTCTTCAAAAAAAAAAAAAAAAAAAAAACAGTCCGGTTTTATATCTGTTCTTGCGATTTCGATTCCGAGCAAATTAGAAGAGGGTGATATGTATTCCGTTCATACACTGTGCAATTTGTGAACGAGACAGAAATTGTGTTCTGGGCTGTTTTATCCTGGGGACGGCGGGGCTACGAAACTGCTTGCACAAATTTGGGCAGAGCCGCGAAACGTCTTAAAGAGAGCGACCTAGTCCGCAACTCAACCCAAAAAAATCTGGTACCATCGTTCCTACTATTTATTTCAAATTAACAGCATATTGTTTCAACAGTGACTCTTGACTGCACTGGAATACTTGCTTATTTGCAGGCTAGCACTAGTTGTACAAGTCATCGCATTGAGCATATCCTGAAGATTTTATATGCTATCATTATCGTTTTGTTCTGAGTGTCTGCCTTGCTCGCTACACTTGTGGCTCTCACCTTGTGTATCATTAGGTGCGTTCACATGTAGCCGTTGGCTCTGTTTCCTTGGTTCTAAGATGCTAATGGAAAGTGCCGAGTGCGTTCCGCGGAGAGAAAGGAAGGTCACAGGTCGACTTCCTTTTTCTTTCCCTTTGGTGGTGGTCGACATGTATTCATTTGGTTTATAGACACTCAAATTGTGTATTGTTGGTTTGTTGTTTGCTGGGATGGAAAGTGCCGAGTGCGTTCCGCTGAGAGAAAGGAAGGTCACAGGTCGACTTCCTTTTTCTTTCCCTTTGGCGGTGGTCGACATCTCAAATTGTGTATTGTTGGTTTGTTGTTTGCTGGGATGGAAAGTGCCGAGTGCGTTCCGCTGAGAGAAAGGAAGGTCACAGGTCGACTTCCTTTTTCTTTCCCTTTGGCGGTGGTCGACATCTCAAATTGTGGATTGTTGGTTTGTTGTTTGCTGGGATGGAAAGTGCCGACTGCGTTCCGCTGAGAGAAAGGAAGGTCACAGGTCGACTTCCTTTTTCTTTCCCTTTGGCGGTGGTCGACATCTCAAATTGTGGATTGTTGGTTTGTTGTTTGCTGGGATGGAAAGTGCCGACTGCGTTCCGCTGAGAGAAAGGAAGGTCACAGGTCGACTTCCTTTTTCTTTCCCTTTGGCGGTGGTCTGCATCTCAAATTGTGGATTGTTGGTTTGTTGTTTGCTGGGATGGAAAGTGCCGACTGCGTTCCGCTGAGAGAAAGGAAGGTCACAGGTCGACTTCCTTTTTCTTTCCCTTTGGCGGTGGTCGGCATGTACATAACCTAATTATTTAAAATTATTTTAAATAACCTAATTATTTAAAATTATGGTTTGGTGTTTGGGATGGAAAGTGCATGAATTGCTTGTTTACAAGTGGTATATAACCTCCAACAAAAAAATTATTTAAAATTAATATCTAAAGTAATAACTATAGAATTCAGTGAAAATATATACGATTAGCAAACTCGTACAAATTTTGAGCCTTATACAAACCATATTTTTATGAAATTGTATTATGGTCATATCATGTTCGCAAATTTCAGATGTTTTTACCTTCAACTAGATACTTATCCTAATTATTTGATGATTTAGTTATATATTCTAGTTATTACGTTTGTTTGCCCATTGCTAAGATTATCGATATTGCGAGTGCATTTACAGTGGAGAAGTTGTCTTCACCGAAAATAATGTTCAAAAACCACTCGAGCTATTATCAAACAGTAGTGGAAGATGGAGGTTCACTTATTGAAGTATTCATAGTCATTTGAGGTGTGTCTATATATATGCAATGTCACAATAAAACATTTCACTATAATGATACCACCCTAATTTTGTTGGACTTGTGAAAATCATTAATAGAATATTTTTTGATTTTGATGGATAAATCCTAAACTATTATTGAATACTCTTTAATTTTAAAATCATTCACAATCTTTGATTGAATATACCACCCTAATTGAATTGAACTGACTATAGCAATTTTTAATCAAAATGAGAATGGTAAGTTACTAACTGATCATAAACGAACATAACCTACAAATAACTCATCTCTCCAATTTTTTTTTTTAATTATTAACTTTCTTGTTAACATGTACATAATGTCAACCTAGTTCAATTTCCATTTCTAAAATTCCACTACTAAAGTGCAAATATTGACTTAGAAAATGAATAGTGCCAATAAGTATTGGTTCATTGTAAGCTCTGGGTTGAAAAACAAGGTTAAACAAGCAACAGGCCTAAATCTTAAAAACTTTCCCCATATTTTTCTTCTATTGTCTCCATTTGTTTCAACTCCAAATCAGAAAAGCTTCCAAATCTCAGAAAATCTCAGAAAAGCTTTCTCCATTTTCTTCTATTTTTCTGCTACACTGTAAGTTGAATCCATCAATCCATATATACCTTTGTTCATAACCTGTATAGTTTTTGTGGATAACTTAGTTCTGTGAGCTTTCAATGATGAGGAATTCTACTTGGTTCACTCGTTTGTTTCTGATCATTCGATCTTCATGATTTAGTGTTCTTAGTTAATTAATATATTTGTATTTTTTTTGTTCAGTCAGACTTACCAGATGACTTCTGAGAACCCCACAGAGTCCGGTAAGCCATCGACAGTTACACATTAGTTTTCTATTAGTTTTGATTACCTTGCGAGATTTTCGTTTGTTGTATCATGTTGTTTCAATTCATGTAAATCAAAGCATTTGATTACTTCTTTTTTTTAGTATTAGCAACTTCAATTACTTGATGAACGTCTGAACAACCCATTCTTATTGAGTCTTCCACTCTTCTCCTTTTGCTTCTATATATAGGATCGATCGAGCGCCTTTTTGCTTCTATATATAGAGGATCGATCGAGCGCAAATAGCTCAAGTGATATTTTTTTAAGAGTTGTTATCGATAATTTCACTTTTTGATGAAGTTCTAATGATGTATGCTCTACCACTTGACAGCAATGTGAAAGACATCAAAGTTATGATGGAAATGGAAAACCATTTCTTCCTTGAGTAGTTAGTTTGTAATTTATGTTATGCAGAACTGTTGAATTTAAATCAAAAGAGGTGTTGCCACAAAGCTCTCTTTCGTAGTACCGTGGACAACGGTCAGAACTGTCTACAAAACCTATTAAGCAATAAGGCTTTCACCAATCGGGTGGCAAAGAGCCAATGCCTTCAAACAAAGGAGCTCCGAGGCTTTGCTCTTTGAGTGCATTTGATGATGGAAATTATACATCCTCCTAATATTTATTTGATTCTCTTTCATGTCAATATGCTGTTTTTGGGGTTTCTTGGGAGATTCCAATCGAGACACGTAGGTGGCTTTAAAGTGCAACGAAACCATTTCAACTATTTTGGAAAATAGGGGGTCATCATTTTTTATCTTTTATTACTCAATTTCATAATAGCTATGGTTGTAACTGGATCATCGTGAAGAATCTTTTTTACTATCAAAGTCCTTCTCACATGTTTCTTAATAACTAACATTGGGAAATCTTGCCAATGGTGTTATGGTCGAGTGGTTAGGGTTGTGTGAGTTTATCTCCCACGTCCTAGGTTTAAAATCCGCCGGTGACTTGGTTACTTTCTTATGGTGTTGACCTGTAGGTCGCACCTTGTTGATAGGTTGTACCCCTCCCTCGCCCGTTTCCTCGCTAATTAGAATTCCCCAATAATCAGAGATGGCATTGGAGAATGGTTACACTAATGATTTTGGTGATAATGTTATTTTCTAACATTTGTTTTCTTCTTAGTCCAATATAGATTACTAACACTTGCTTTCTTATTGATTACCAGGCAACAGTATTCCTCTCATGTCCTCCACCAATGATATAGAAACTGGTACACCTTTCAATCATTTTCTTTTTGTACAAGGCCCAAGCAAACTGACATTTTGTTGTGCATTGCATGCAAATTAAGAATTAATGTTGAGATCTTTAGTACCTTCATCGAGCAAACCTAGTTTTCAAGCTTTTCAGCTGATTAATCCCCCACTCAAACAATGCTTAGCTTGTCCCAATTTAAGATACGTTTGATGGGTTTTTTTTTCATCAAACTCAACCAAATGTTTTAGTTAGATCTCTTTATAGGAAACTTTTGGAACTAACACCTAATGTTTTCTAAAATTAAAGATTACTTGGAACAATTTAACTTTCTTATGTTGATTAGGGGAAAGAGTGGACAAAGCTGACGAGTCCGCAAATGGGGAGCTCGAAACACACAATTCCCAGGGACATCACTTTCAAGTTCAGAATGAAGAGGTTGAACTAATTATTTTCTGAACACGTTTCCTTACATTGATATTGTAATAACACTGAACAAGTTTTAATTTTATACATTCAGATTATATCTGATGCTGCCAGGGTTCCTCTAATTCCTGTTCAAGAGAGTCGACTGGAAAATTATTCGAAACCACAAATGGTATGACAATGCTATCAACACGTGTCAAATTGTGTTATGATGCTAGCATTTTTCACATACCTAAGTAGGCTTTCTTATTATCTTAAACATGTATGGGGCCTCATCTAGAGGACTGAATTTCTTGAAATTCATGCTATACTTCACACAATCCAAACTTAGGGGTTAAGAATTGGGGGAGAGATCTCTGAGCCGATATAATCATTGAAAACGCAGATGGTCCATAATATATCAATGTGTTAACGCATATGAAATGCATATGAAAGTTTAGAAACTTGGGCAGACTAGAATGCTGTTAGAAAAGAAGATCATATCTCTAAACATCATCCTCATAACCTCTACTTCATCCTAGTGGGAAGATCTCCTGAGGATCATAAATACACCCTCCTATATAAGCACCACTTCCTAGGCTTAAAGTTGCACTTTCATCTTCAGTCAGAGCCTTTACCATCTTAGGCATCAGAATACTAAATGATGTTCCACCATTTCATCTTGTTACATTATGGTGTGTACATTTATTTTCGGGCGCTATGTGATGGTGTGTGAATCCATCAGTGAACACATGATCTGGAGTTGCCTAAAATGTCTACTTCCAGAGTATCCATTCTTCAAAATGTTTAGGCCATCCCACTCCCGAGATTTTTCTTTCAACGTCTAATTGGAAAACTCACAAGGAGATATGAATTAATTGACTGAAGCAATCGATTAATATAAAAATGATTAAATTTCTGTAAATTAATCCCTGTGAGCAATGTAGTCAAAAACTTGGTTGAGTAGAAGGTGGTTTTTTTTCCCCAATGATGAGGCATGTTTCAGTTAGTAGAACTGTTTTCTTCTCCTCTTTTGTATATCTACTGACACAAAATTCATACAAGAATGACATGTCCAATTCGTTAGTTTGAAGTAGCAAAAGAAGACTAAATTTTTGGTAGTAACTTTTGCACTTGAAGTAGAAGAAGAAGTCTCGATGTCCTGAAAATATGAAAACAAAACATCTTGGAGGTTGGTTCTAGACCATCGATTTTTTTTTTTTTTCTTTTAATCAGCAAACAAATGAAAAGATTCATTAAAATGAGCTCAAAAAGAGTGAGAGGCTCACTGAGCAGACAACCCCAAGGGATACTATGAATTCTGTTTTAAAACAAAAAAAAGCTCGCCCATTCAAACAAAAAATTCTAAAAGGATACGTCTAATATGAATCTAATATGTGCGACCATAGTGTTGCAGTATCCATGCATTCCTCGTTAATGGTTTCTTTAGATTGCTATTATGTGCACCCACCAGCTACAATTTCAACACCACTACCCCTTCATTCTATGTAACACCACCATTAAAAGGACAAACCCACCATTTTTGCCCGATTTCGAGCGAGATGAAGGAGAATTCTCCAATCTCTCTTGAACAGCAGCACTTCTTGCCGTATCACTCGACCTCTCTCTCGGTTTCTTTGATCTCCCTCAACATCTTTCTTTTTTCTCTCATTTCCCAAACATCCTTTTTTAAAGTTTGAGGTTAGGACTTTGAAATTCGAAAAGTTTTAGGGGATATTTACAGCGAAAGAAGAGATCATGAAGAGAAAACACAAATCAACCAAAACAAAAGAATTTATCGAAAACGATGAATTCAAAAAAAAAAAATTGAGCTATGGAAACTATGATTTGTGCGAGATTAAGGGTTAACTTTGCAACCTATGTTGCTCGCAGCAATCTCGGTTTTTAAAGTTCAGAATTATTTTTTTAATTGTGGTGCTACTGAGAATTAGAGGGGTAGTGGTGTTCAAAAGTGGAACTAACTATAGTAAAAAAAAAAAAAAAAAAAAGTGGAACTAACAATAGTAACAGCCTTTCTTTATAAGACTGAAAACCGAATCGACGGTTCGATTTTTCACCTAAACCGTGAACCGAACCGATTTAGGTCGGTTTTAAAATTTTCAAACCGAAACCGAACCGATTTTAATTTATGCAAACCGTAACCGAACCGAACCGACTAAAATCGAACCAAAACCGAAATAAAACCGAACCGAACCGAATAAATAATATAATATATTTAAATATTCGGTTCGGTTCGGTTTGGTCAGTTAAAATCACATAGAAACCAAAAATCGAACCGACCACTTCGGTTTTGCATTTTTTAAAACCGAAACCGATCCGAACCGAATTTAAACCGAACCAATTGGTTCGGTTTTGATCTGTTCGGTCGGTATGATCGGTTTGATCGATTTTTTGTTCAGCCCTATTTCTTTATGCCAATTTTTCTTTGGAACCAGCAATCAGCAATCTGTCCCACAACCAATTACCCTGCAATGAGAACACTCTCTTGGACCATTGCTCACCCAACTTCTACGTTCTGATGCAGTAGGATTGACCTGCCCTAAAATCCTGCAAAGCATGTGATGGATCAGTTTCCATTCTCCCAAGCCTTAACCTACAAAAGGAACAACCGTGAGCAAAAGACTACTGTTGTGGCGGCCGATGGCACTCCAACACTAAAGTCAGACAAAACAAAGAATTGTGTATTGTTTGAGATTAGGGTTTTGTAGCATACCTTAGTTCCCCAGCCTCATGCCCTATTTATCATGCGAGTTCTTGTTTGGCTATGTTTTTGCTGGCGTAGTTTAAGGAATGATATTTGCTAGCAATTTAGAGTTGTCCATGCAAGACAGTTTTCATGCATGACTTATACTCTGATGTTTGTTTCCTAATAGGAGTCAACGTTTTACTCGCTTGCCTATCTTAGGCCAAACTCCTAGATACCTGCCTTATTTGATCTTATGGATTATGGGTTTGACCATTTGACTTATGAGCTTGATGGGGCCTTGTTGTCTTGGGTCCAATTCCTAGATACTCGCCTCAGTGGGCTTTCAGTGATCTGGGTCTAGTTCATTGTCTTATGGGATAGATCAGATTAGGCGCTTACTTAGGCCCGCTCCGCTCCGTTGACGAGATCATCATGCCACGTGTTCAACATCGATTACTGGACAGCTAGGTGTATCAGTTGTTCCCCCCGAGTTAGTGGGCTGGTCTGTCAGTCCACTAAGTCACATCATGAGGGAACTGGACAGTCGTGATGATTGAGTCTGAAACGCTTTCTCGAGCGACACATATAATCAATTGGTATGTGATTGCTCAATCAAGGCGCACCCTTTCACTTCTATATAAGTCTTCCTCTCTGCAAAATTGGATTTTTACTTCTGCAATTTTCAGAGACTTCCCCTTGTTGCTTCAACTATGTTCTATTGCTCTGATCAATCTCCGTTTTTGCAAACGCAATTGAAGGCTCCTACATTCTTCAATGGCGGGTCAAATCAACTTTCTGAAAACCAGTCGCTGAATGTTGTGAGTTCTTCGGGGAGAGGTTAAATTCAAAGGTGGATTTGGTGAATTTTCGTGAGATATCAAATTCCCGATGATCTGGATCTTTTTTCTTTGGGACCCGGTCAGACTCCGATGTCTCCTCCGAATAGAGTCATTTGCTTGCACACGGGTATGTTTCAATTAGGCCTTCGTTTTCCTATTATAGAAGATATTTGGCGCTTCTTAGCGTATATTGGCATTCCTCCAGCCCAAGTGTAACCAAATGGGTACAGGTTCTGATTGTCATTCTGATCAGAGCAAAGGACACCAAACTCCAAGGGTGATCCAGATACTGACCTGTCCCCGGTTGAACAATCATGCGGTATGTTCGTTGCGATCATCAGTTTGTACACTCTGCCTGATGATTTCAAGTCTTGGCAGAATTATTGTGTTATGGCTTCTACAGATTCGAAATATTTCGAACTTGATGGTCATCCGATCAATTGGAAGTTCAAACAACTAAGAATGAGACATTTCTTGCTCCGAGTTTCGTTGACTACATATTGAACTGTTATTTGTATTTTTTCTAGAAAATTTTTAAACAGCTCCCATTTCTTCGGAAAAGAAAGAAGCATTGGATCAATTTTTTGGTTTGTCCTAACTTGATGATTGAACATGTTGTCAAGCCTGACAACATCAAGTGTAGTTGATTGTGGGATTACTGGCATGAGGCTCCCACTTTTTTCAGAATCTTGAAATTGAAGTTTAGTGTACCTCCTTCAAAGAAGATGAAGCTTCCAAAGGTAAAGATTCATAATCCGTCAAGGCATAGTTGGATGCACTGCTCCCCCCATCCATGTTTTCTAAGAAGCGTCGAATTGGAACTAAGGTTGCTTCCAGATTATTGGCCCCTTTGGAGAAGGGTTAAATGTGACGAAACAAGAGATTGTTGTGTCCGCTGGGGCGAAAGTTGTTATGTATGAAAGACAGGAAATTTCGACTAAAGCTCATATTTATCTACCCGACTTGGAAAATGAGTATCTAAAGATGGTAGGGGTGGATGATGTGACGAAGCTGAGCTCTGAGCAAGCCAAGATTTTTAACAATCTTTTGTTACTGGCAGAAATGGTGGCTTCCTCCGATGCTGGCAAGACTTTCGTCCTTTTTCTCTGAAGGACTTCAAGTACAATCCCTCTTTGGAGTCAGAGTCTACTCAGACTGCTTAGTCTGGCAAAGGATCGCCTGATCGTCGTCCATATGGCCAAAGATCCCCTTCTCGTCATCCATACTATCCTCTCATCGATTCTCAGCCTTTGCTTCAGGTGGCGGTCAACCGAGAAGTGATTCCCTTCCTCACATTCGACTGTTCCTGAAGCACAGGTGAGAGGGAGCCAGTCATTGTGAGCAAGAAGAAAGTGGTAGAGGAGGCTCCAGACGTTGTGAAGACGTCAAAGGGCAATGCCGGTGTATTTGTGGGCCAAAAAGATCATCCTGATGCGCAAATTAGTCTTTTTGCCCCAAATGTAGTGAAAATGAGCCATCAGGACTAGCATCAGGAAGTGGATGTCTTATGCTTCCAGGAAGCACTGAAGTAGATGGTACGATTGGCCAGCCAATCGAGCACCAATGCCAGAAGGGGAGACACTGGGTGAGTGTCTAGAAAAGGAGTAGGGACATTTGATGCTGGGGATGTTATATCTGAACCAAATTGTTGTTGGGACAGAGGTTGAAGCTGCTCGTGAGAGTGTATACCAAGGAACGAATTTTTTGCACATCTGCAAAAGTCGTATTCAGATGCACTCTGAGAGATTGAGTCATTGAAGAAATGGCTTGAAGCAGACGAGTACTAGTTCAAGCTAGAGGTCTGTTCAATTGGAGGTGGAGGCTCGAGTGTTATTTGTTCGGACAAAGTTGGGAGGCTCATTTGGAGACTCAAAAATAAAATTGGAGTCTCATTGGGTCCGATTGGAGTCAGCTGAGACTGATTTGGCAAAGGTGATGGTTGTAAGGGACGGGTTGGAGAAAGAGCTAAACCATGCTCAGCGTGACTTGAAACTTGCACAGGAGAGTGTAATCAAGGTGCACCCTAAGATGCAAACTCTGAACATTGAAAATAGTAACAAGGAGTCAGAATGGGTTGTCCGATGTCAGAAGCTGGAGGATGACGTTGCTTATAATGCTCAATGAGCAAAGACGGCAGAAGAGCAACTCATGACGCACAATGAGCTTAGCCCAGTCAAGGACAAGTTATGTACTGAGCACTCCAGAGTTGATGCATTAGCAAACAGATTGGAGCAGTCAGAACAAGAACTTGCAAAGTCAAAAGCTCGTGAGGAGAAGCTTCTTAAGGCTTAGGGCAGTAAAGTTGTGAAAAAAAGGCCAAAGCTGTAACAAGATCATGCTGATTGGGATTTTTCCTTTTACAGACTAGCTGCCTATGCAGAATTTGAAGAAGTTTCTGATCGGTCACAATAAGAGGATGATCCGGATCAAGGTGTTGAAACTGTAGTACGCATAGAACCATCCCTTGCTTCTTCTCCTGCTAAGCCCAACCCCACTGTAACTAAACCTTCTCCTTATAAGGAGTAAAAGTTGTATTTTCCATTTTTGAATAGAAAAACACCTCCCTTTTCTTGCTGAATTTGTTGATTGACATTTTGCACTTGCACTTCATACTTGTGTTCCCTAGACATTTTGTTGCTGAATGTTTTCTATGTTGCCTGGTGTTGGTCTTTAGACAAAGAATTTCACTAAGTCTGGAATAGAACAAGTATTTTTTACAGTTTGCTAAGTCTTGGCTCTGACCCAATATATATATATGTTCTCTCACGGACAAGTATTTTTGGTCTAGTTTTTAAGAATACCAAAAATTATTTCGATCTGGCTCAGTATGCTCGATCTAGTTATCTTGGTTTGTTGTCGAACTAGAGTATTGAGGGGATTAGAAGTTGTCTGTCAACCTTCATACCTTCATGAGCTGACAAAACCCTGGTCAGGGCGGACCAAGAGTTATATTGGCCAGACTCCGTGAGTTGGCTAAACTCTATACAGCGGAGTAAAAATAATCTTGGCGGACCAGATATTATTGTGATCCGAATTCATAAGTTAATTATACTTTTTATTTCTCAAGCCATCTTAGTCTGCTCTTAGCAGACTAGGCCTTAGAGCGGATCAAAAGTTATCTTCAATAGACTTCATGAGACTTTCTGGTCAAGCTCTATCATCATTGTCGATGGTGGGACGATGATTCCTGGCAAGTCATCTTGGTCAAGCTTCATGAGCTCTGACCAGACTCTCACTTTCTAGGCCATCTTGGTCCATTCTTGGCAAACTAGAATGTAGAGCGGTCCAGAAGTTATCTTCATCAGGCTGAATGGGCTAGCTGATTAAACTTTTAGGCCAAGTTTGGCCATCATTGTTTATGGTCGGACAATGTTCATTGGCAAGTCATCTTGATCAAGTTTCATGAGCTCCGACTAGACTCCAACTTTCTAAGCCATCTTGGTCTGTTCTTGGCGGACTAGGTTGTAAAGCTGACCAGAAGTTATCTTCATCAGGCTGCATGAGCTGACTAAACTTTTTTGCCAAATTTGGCCATCATTATCTACGATCGGACTAGATGGCCTTAAGTGTACTAGTCTGACTTAGGTGTCCTGATTTTTTTAACCCACCTAATGTCATGTCAGACCAGCAGGTCTAACACTTACGTCAGACTGTAATAGATTGACTAAATTTTCAGCTAGATTTAATGAACAGCAGTGAAACTTTAATAAAGCAAATACCTTGTATTTATTGATAATATTTCTTTTAAGTGTTCTACATTCCATGGTCACTTAAGGCCTTCGTCATTCATATTTTCTAACCAATATGCACCAAGCTTGTTAACCTTTGTCACTCAATAGGAGTTTGGATTTAGTTTACACGCCCGTGGTTCCTTGGTGTTCTGTTGGGTCCTTCTAAGTAACCAATCCCCAACTATGAACTCTCGTGGCGTGACCTTATTATAGTATTGAGCCATTCCCTGTTGGTAGGCAACAATTTTGGCAGAAGCCCCATCTCTTTTTTATCGATGAGATCTTGTCTAACGAGAAAAGCTTCATCGTTGTCATTCGTCATGAACTCCTCCGTTCTGAACGTTGGCATTCCGAGCTCTACTGGGATCATTGCTTCGACCCGTAAGCTAAAGCTCTACTGGTGGTCCGATATGCTCAGAGAATTTCTGATAGTTCTGAGAGCCACAGGCCTTTGGCTACATCAAGTTTTATTTTAAGTGCTTCTAAGATGATCCTATTGGTGACTTCCGCGTGTCCATTGGCTTTGGGGTGCCCTGGAGAGTAGTGGTGGCTGATGTGAGGTTATCACATAGTTTTTTAACTTTTTTGCCTTCAAATTGAGTCCTATTGTCACTAACTAGTGTCCTTGGGATGTCGAATCTACAGATGATGGATGCCCACATGAAATTCTCCACTTCGACCTATTTGGTAAAGTAGTCTACAGCTACGAGGAGAATCCTTTTTTTGACGGAAATGCAGAGTGGCCCAACGATATCCATTCCCCAGCAGCTCTATCAACCGTTTTGCCAATTCTTTGCCTAGGCGGGAGCCTATCTGGACAGCTATGTTGTTATCAGAGCTGTCGAGGTAGCAAGAATGTCAGACAGACTGGCATTAAGGGGAGTGTGGGAGTCGTTTCTGGATCCGATGAAGTTACGAGGTTTTTTTTTTCCTCATTCGGCCGAAGTTCGGCTTATTATCACTCTGCTTCTTTTGTTCTTGTCGTCCTTTTGCTTCCTCACCTCCTTCTTATCTCGAGTGCTAGGGGAATATTTACTTTCACTCTCGCTCCTTTCTTAGTGGTCCACATCTCCTCAAGAGTGGTGTACTTCTGAGCGCTTTTTAGCGGGTCTGTCATGTCCATCGGGGGCTCCAGGGTGAGGAAGTTATTGTCAAGCCCCAATTTTAGAAGAAAACAAAAATCCTAAAATCCACGTAGGATTATTTGTTTCCCCAAAACTCGAAACATGAAAATTCAATAACAAAAACAATTAGCAGCAACAACTAAAACATAATTTAAAAAAAAAAATTTAAAAAATTATAATCTAACCTTGAAACTCTGACGTCGCTAGCCCCACTAACGAAACTTCAGTAACGCTACTCATAAATCTCTAAACCTGTGAAATGTTAAATGGCTACGTTCCAATAAGAACGTACCCAAGAAGCAAAAGCTCACTTGAGTCAGCGAGGTAGCTGGTATGAGTAATCTCCATTCTTATAAAATAAAATAATTTACATGTTTTAACATGAAAATTTCATAAACAAAAAATAATACTCAAAGTATTGTAGTTTCTCAACGAGGCAACATTGCATATTAATAAGCTTATCATGCTTAAAATATATATTTATTTTACCAACACTTACAAAGTGAAGGTTGAATATGGTAAGTTCGGCTTGCAAAAATTGTTAGTAGACTTACCATCCTGCACGAAACGGTTAAAAACAAACAGATAAATTTTATGAGTTATTAATTCTCATAAATGCAATTTATTTTCAAACGACATATAGTTCTCATTCAATGGTCGAACGAGCATTTAGCTTCTTCCCTCAAGGCAATCATGCACATACACAAAAATCTCACTTATTTTCCACAATCGCACTATCCTCCTTGTGACGAACACACCTCACCCAAGTGTCTCCCTTGCCTTCGAAACCACTCAGAGCGTACATGTTCCAAAGTGGGGTGTCACATCGAGGAACATGTCATCTCACCCGAAGTTCGATCCATGGCAAACATTTTCTAAATACTACACGTACTGTCGAACTCACATGAAACGGTGCACTGATATACAAGCAAGTCTGCATACTCAAAACTATATCACACGTATACAAACAAGTCTGTATACAAAACACATTTTTCATTTTTTTTTTCAGAGTTGTGGAAAAGAGCATAAAAAATCAGATAATTCTCAAGACTCTTTTAGGCGGACACTTTGTCAACCATAAAAACATCGACCACAATATTCACCCTTTCTTTTGGGAAAACAAGTAACATTTTCATAAGTAAATTTTCTATAACACCATATGAATTCACACTTATTTAGTATAAGGATTAGCATGTCAATTTGCATGACCTTAAAATTCAAGTTTACAGTATGATCACATACTAAATAAGCATTTCAAGTTATAACACAAAAAATGCAAATACGAATTTTACAAAATAATAATAATACCCAAGTCATTCCGAAAATCTCATTCTTAAAATGATATTTATAAATATCCAAAAATACCTAATTTCTAACAAAAAGAAAATTGAGAAACTCAATTAACTTCTTCGCCTGGTCATAATAGCTTTAAACATAGACACACAATAACAAGTAACAATGCACGATGATTACACAAAGAGACATGTTCTAACAAACCAAAACCCCATCAAAATCAAATTACTCATTTCAACCAACCATGATTTTTCAAACTCCACTTCATCCCAAATATAAATTTTCAAGCTTATTAGGTATAAAAAAAAAATTCCATATCACATACAAAAAAATTTCAAACAAAAATATATGAAAAGAGAATGAAGGAAAACTCACTAATTTCTACCAAAACTTTTATATACATGGATTTATAAGATTCAATCAGTGACATTTGTTTCTGCCTCGAGGGAGATCTAACCGTTGGATAAACTCCAAACCAACGATATGTTTTTCATAAGTGTGTTATGAATCTACAAATTTAATTTGAAGGTATTCTGAATTCTAGAAGGTCTCGATCCAATGAAAATATTAAGACTGCGCAAAGTTGTATTTATTACGGGATTTAAATAAAAACCTAGTTGTAGGTTTCTCATTTAACTCAACCAATTCCTACAAAAATACAATAAAATTTTCATATTTCAAATTTATATTTGTATTAAACCCTAACCTTAATCAATTGATTAATCTAAAAAAAGTAAAAGAAGACTCACCGGTGTTATGCATTCTTTTTCTTCTTCTTCTTCTTCTTGTTTCACCTCTTTCCCCTAATTCTTTACGTAAGTTCCTCTCATTATTTTCCAACTCTTTTATGAAGCTCTAATTAGGGTTTCCTAATTTTATTTTTTTGCTTAATGTACACTTTTTCTACTCATTTAACCACTAAAAATAAAACAAGTTTTACACATTATAAAATTATAATACATTACAAATTTATAAGTAAATATTATTTATATTTGTGTAATTAAGCGGGTATTACAGTTGTAGAATTACCCCCAGGTCCGACGTGAAAGTTGACGGAGGTGTCATCGCTACATCTATCAATCAGAGTTAACTTGTCGTTGAAACGAGTAACGTACTCCCTCAGTGTTTCTTGAGGCTGAGCAAGTAATGTGGACCCTTCATGATCTGTTGGTTGCCCACAAACCGAGTAATAAACGTCTTAGCCAGCATCTGAAACGAGTCAATCGACCTTGGGGGAGATTGTGAAACCGACCACTGTTTTCTTCATGCTGGTGGGAAATGTTCGGCACATGACTGCTTCGAATCTTTTTTCAACGCCATCACGTGATGGTAATGGAGTAGTAGGTGCTCGGACGGGTCCGTTGTCCCGCCATAGAATTTCAACTTTGGCGGGTTGAACTTCTTAGGCAATGGCGCGTTCATAATCTGATTGGTGAACGAGGGGGCGGTGAGGTTGCATAGCACATCCAGATTGGTCGTTCCAAGCCAGAAGGGGTTGTGTAGTGGGCTTGTCAGCCTTAAAAGTCGGGTTTCTATAGATCGCTCCATTCCCCAAGTTCCCATCGTCCTTGGTTTCTAAGAGCCAGTGGGTTTTGTGGCTCTCCTGAACGTGCTCCTTTTTTTCTTGCGGGGACAGGGTCCTTTCCGCCTTCCTGTCACTGCCTGCAGATGGTGAGTTATGTTGAGCAAGCATTTCCACCACTCCGCGCAATCTGTTGTACTTGGGCTAAGAGTGATATTTTTGTAAGCTAGAAATTGAATCATGCCGTCGACAAATATTGTTTATCAAGATATTTAACTTGAAAGGGTTTTTTTTAAATGATGTTTAATTATACATATCTACAACGTGTTAGAAAGTGAAAATTTTTTATTTTCAAGTTGCTCATTGCCTGCACCATATTGCTCATGGCATTTGTAAGAATTTGTATCATGAAATTATTAAAAGGTGTCCTAGTGGATATGAATTAGGAATTTGAGGGAATCTAAACCTAAAGCCCTTTTTATTATTTTTCTTTTCTTTCTCCGATCTATTTTAGCTACTAGGGTGTGTTTGATTTTTGGTGTTTCATGGAAAAATAAATTTTTTCCACAAAATTAAGTTTTTTTGGTGTTTGATTTTTCTAGCAAAAATAAAACTTTTTCCGCCAGTGAAATGTTTTCGTGCTTGAAGCTGAAAAACTTTGTTTAGGCTCCCCCTCGGAAAAAATTTCATGTTTAATCTTTTCACTCATCGACAACTCTCTCCTCAACTCAAAGCCCTCCAGAGACTCAACATCTAGCCTCGTTGAGCAATTGCTCTCCTCTTCAACAATTCCTCCACAAAATAGAAAATAAAAAAAATTCCTTTCGTGAAATCAAACAATAAAAATAAAAATAAAAATTTTTTTCCATGAACTTTTTTTTATAAAGAAAACTCTTTTTTCTTAGAAAAAAATTTCAAAAATCAAACAGACCGTTATATTATCTTGTTTCCCACTAGGCCCTGCACACCTTCTCTTGGTGTGGTTATATGAGTAGAGTAATAATGGGATTAGGGGAAAATGACTAATGGTAACATATTCCTTCTCTTGGTGTGGCTAGAAGCCAGTTTCTTTCTCTTTTATTTATAACATATTCCTTATACAAATAAATAGGCGAGTTACAAAAATGACTAATGGTAACTAATCCCATGTCAGTTCAACCGATTAATCAAAAAGTCGTAATGTCGTACTACTGAGAAGCGCTTCGTTGCCGCTTAGTATTTGATTAATCATTGTTTCAACAACACGAAGTTCTTTTACTACTTTATATGTTAACCAACAAGTCAACAACTAAATAATTTTCCGTGGAAATATTATTTTGAGGTTTTATTTGACATTAAACGGAATACATGGTTCAAAGAGTAATCATATACAGGCAATTGTTTTCAAAATAATAATTAAAGGGTCAATGATTTTAGGACATAATCACTATTTAATCCCTTAGTTGATAGGCGTTGAAGTACTAGCTGAATAACAGTGGTCGTTCCTTTGAAGACGTCTTCTCTTGAGTCGTACAATTCCATTTTAGATCAGTTGCACCAGCTGTTTCAAGTGGCTATACAAAAAACCTGAGCTCCTTTGTGGAAGGTAGGAGATACAAAAGTTGATATGAGTGGAAGTTGCTAGAAAGATCAAACCTCTCAAGTTTTGTGTGTACTCCATATTCCTCCTTTGAAATAAAATCAAGTTTATTCAAGTTCTTCCTTGTCATTTCATACTCTTCAATATCTAAGATTTAGTGCTTTGTAATCCATAACCGTTATTATAACCCAATTCAAAGCTTTAGATGTGCCCGCTATCCATTAGTATCCATTGGCTATTGGCCATTGCTAATCCCGTCATGCTCATCTTCTCTAGTGCTAGACTAGTTTCTCATTGTGAATTGGAATTAATCCATATCCATATTCTCTAGTGCTAGACTAGTTTCTCGAGGCGATCAAGCTTTTTTCAAGGCGAAGCGTAGCCCCGCCTCGACTCGCGCCTCAAAGCGTACGCCTCAATCGCCTTTTAAAACATTGGGCACTACTCCCACCATTAAATCACCTCACCACCTCTTCCTCCAAAACCGAGTCATCTCGTGGTTGCACAGCTTCATGGTGGAACTTGTAATCCAAAAGCGATCAAAAGCATGCCCTTATCCTCTTCCAGATGTATATTCTGCCTGGTGAAGGTAGTTAACATGAACCAACCTATTACACTCGAGTTGTGATGTACCAAGTGGACCAATGTCTAAAATTTATGTTTTTAATGTGCAAGAAAAATAGCAGTATAGATAAGTTTATCGCCAAGGATGCACGGACTCGGACTCGGACATGACACTGCGACTCGGCAATTTTCAAAAAAATAGGACTCGGCAACACGGTCAAACTTAATTTTTTAATATATATTTTTTGTAACTCATCAAATTCAAACATATCAATAATACATTCAAATTCATTCATTCAAATTTACAAATGCATCATAAAGTCAAGTTCAACTGCTCAAGTAGTCAAGTCATACTCATAAAGCATAAAGCAATATAATTTCATTAACTTGATACTGTAAATTGATAATTTTAAAAACTCACCAGTCACCAGCGAGGCAGCTAGATCTCTTATTCATTAACTAGCGCATTCACTGTCACATTTTCTGCATCCAACAGTCCAGCCTCTAGCTCAGGTTCATCAAGCGAAAGACTGGCAATCTCAAGCACTCCAGTAGCATCCAAATCCAACGAATCAATAGTATTTCCTGTGACATCCCACATCCTTGTCTAATCTTCTTGGTACTCTTGTTTTCTTCTTGACAAAAGACGAAGATTGGAATGCACAAACACTAAATCTTCATCTCATTTTGGGGTCAATTTGTTCCGTTTTAATGAGTGGATGTTGTTATATGTGCTCCAATTCCTCTCACAACATGAGGAAGAACAAGGTTGGCTAAGTAACTTCAAAGCAATATTCAAGAGATTAGGTGCAATGGTACCATGAGCAACCCACCACACATCAGGTTCTAGGTATGCTCTATTCTGTATAGCATCACTTTCTGCAAACTGCCCAGCAACAGTTGAAAACTTTACATATTCTGTAACAACCACTCTTCTGTCTTCAATTAGAGGAAAGTATCTCTTGAAACATATATTTCTCTCATTTGTAATCTCGGGATCTTTGTGTGGCGCAATACGATTAGGATCCTCTTGCAACCATTCGCTGCTATAATACCTATATTATATATTAATATTAGCAATGTCCCAAATAAAAAATAAGTAGAATAAAAAATTAAAAACAATGTAATTATTTATCTTGGATTTAAGGAATGTGCTAAGCAATGCAGTGGTGTATTGTTTTTCTCCCATCGATCTACCAATATCTGATGCACCACTGAAAAAAACTCTGACTCCTCCTCACTAGTATTTTCCTTTCCTTCATGACGATAAATAACTTGTTTCATTTTCTCAATCATAACATCCCACATCTCATACACCAAGTGAAGACAACACTTATCTGTATCAGCCCTCCGCAACATTGAATAAATAGGCTCTGTGAAACGAAGCACATAATCCACTTTGTCCCACCACAAGTCATCCAATAGTATTCCTTTCACAATCCGTGCTTTGTCAACATCATCTTCCTTATAGGAATCCCACTTATCTCCAATCACCATACTTTGGATGCTACTTTTAATGTCTTTCAACCTCTTCAGCATAATTATGCTTGAAGCAAAGCGTGTCTCAGCTATGGAAAGCAACTTCAATCTCGAATGCTCATTAAACATGTGCAACCTCATGGAATGGTTCATGATAAAGTTCTTGATCATCACCCCATCCCCAACAACATTAATAATCCAACTACACAAACTGTAGGCCTTTTCATTTGCAGGCGTGTTCTTTGGAGCACATATATTCTTCAAGGCAAGGTTGAGAGTGTGGACTACACAAGGTGTCCAAAAACCTCAGGATACTCGCTCTCAACAAGTAAACCTGCAGCCCTACAAACTGGAGCATTGTCAGTTATAACTTGAACGACATTCCTTGGCCCAACCTCACGTACAACTTTCTTGATCAAATTAGCAATGAAGAACTTGTCTTTGTATTCCCCTTCACAGTTCACAGCCTTCAAAAACATTGGACCACCCTCATTAATCACTATGAAATTAATGAGAGGTCTCCTTTGAGAATCAGTCCACCGATCACAAACAATTGTTGCCCCTTTAGTAACCCATGTGAACTTTGTTGCCTCCAACAACCTCTCAATGTTGCTCCTTTCATTTTGAAGCAATGTCGTCCTCAATGCATTATACTCAGGAATCTTGTAACCACTAATGGACTTTGTTTTGTTCGTTGCAAAGGTGAAAGCCTCCTGAAAATATGAATTCCTTGCAAGGTTGAATGGCAATGCAGCTGAGTAAAACGCCCTTGCAATCAAAGCATCCAACTCTTGTCGCTCACTCATATTGAACGCATGTGCAATAGGATTAGTAATGGCTCTCCTCTTCCTCTGTTCATTGTATGGAAGTGGAACTGAAGGGCCAACCCCCCCACTACTTGAACTCAGGTGCGGGCGACTACTTGATCCCACTGAAGGAGGTAAAGGAACACTTTGTACCCTTGAACTTTCTGCTCTCAATGCAGCTTCATCAATAAATTGTTGCACTTCTTTAAGTTGTATGGGGGAGATTTTGGCACAAATAGTTATCCCATGACCACTTATCTTCAACAAGTGGTACTTCAATCTAGTAAGAAAGCCTGTATATTCTTTCTGACAATAGTTACACTTCCATCTAAGGTTTCCCCCACCTTCACTTGGTTTTCCTAATTTTGTCACATGCTTCCAAAGATCATCTCCTGATCCTTGGCCTGCTAAAACAAATTTTAATTTCTTATTTAGTTTTCAGCCAATAGGTGCAAGTATTTCATGCATGTTTATGCTTTCATATATATGAAGACTGAAGAGAAAGAAAAGAAAAAACAAAGCAAAACAGGAATCACAGGAGGAAAAAAAAACAGGGAAACAAATCTATATATTTTAATTTTTAACTGGAATAGCAGAGAAAAAAATCACAGGAACGAAATCGAATAGCAGAAAAAAAAAAATAGAAATCGAATAATCGATCTCAATCGAAGGTCGATGAAATAAATCACAAGAAATCGATCGAGTACACTACATCTCTACTCAGATAAGCAGGAAAAAAAAAACGAAATCGATCGATCATGTCAATCGATCGAACGTACCTGGTGTCGATGAGGACGCCATGATTCTTTGCTCCTACTCTTCTCCTTCGTCTGTCGATCTCTCTACAGTCCTCTGACTCTCTGTCGAAACTCCAAAATCGATCGATTCTTCTTGTCAGTCGAAAATCGAAATCGATCGATGCTTTTTTGGATTTGTGAGTTAGGGTTTGTAGTCGAAAATCGAAATCGATCGATTCTTCTCCTCCGTCTCTTGATCTCTCGATCGATCGATGGGTGGGTTTGTGAGTTAGGGTTTCTGAGTTTTTTTTTTTTTGTTTGCTACTGTCGCTGTGTGGGAGGAGGCTTCGATCGGGCGAAAATAATACATTTCATAGTCAACGAATTTTGACTACGTCCGGACCGAGTCTGGACCGTGTCCGGACCGTGTCTGGACCGTATCCAGGCCGTGTCCAACTCAGTCAACGAATTTTGACCGTTGACCCCGTGTCCAGCGCGTGTCGTACGCGAATCCGTGTCCGACACGTATTTGACGCGTGATTCGGAGGGTTTTCGGAGAGTCGGTGCATCATTGTTTATCGCCCTACATAGAAAAAGACGTGGTTACTAGCTAGTTTCTCCATCTATGCGAAAAAAAACACAACGGGCCCATTCACAATCAAACAGTACAGAAATGACACTATCAATCAATGAAATAGCTTTGTTAAAATCTGTATTCAAAAACTATTTCCATCAAGAACAGGTTCGGCTTACAATAAATTTCAGGGTGTATTTTCCAAGCACTTACCAGCCTTAATCGTGATACCCTTACATTCTTGGCTGATTTAACCGTTTGATGTCAAAAATGCCCTCATTCATGTCCGCATCAGATTTTGTTGATCCTATCGTCCTCATCAGTGTGCTATAAGCCTCAGAAAACCAATTGTGGCCTTGACCAAGTGCCAAACATCTGGTTCCAACTTCCAATATTTCAGCTCATCCACACTTCTTTTTCCCCCTTTTTTTTTCAATTAAACACTTAGGATATATGTTAAATATTAGGTCACTGCGCTTGAGAAGATCACATGACTGACATAAATTAGTACATAAAAATTACAATTTAAATAAGCTTGTCAATAAAAAAAAACTCACATGAAAAAGCAATGCCCTGAATCACTACCCAGATATTTCCACTGTGCCACACCACTGCTTTGATTTCTTTGCAGATGATGTCTACGTCCTTCTTCACCTTAAATGTAAGATTATTTACTTCCTTCCACAATCCAAATTAGTGCCAAAATCACTCTGTCCCATAACCAACACCTCTGAACAGAGCAGTCATCATTCAACCAATTAGAGATCCATAGCAGAAGGCACTTTGCATTCGGAGTGGGAGTTCCAGATTCAAAGCATATCTTACTCACGCTTGTCTAGATAATTGGGAAGTGAAAAAAAAAAAAAAAAGTCATCAATCAATTCTTTTTCTGCCTCACACAAGCTGCAGCTATTTGCGACTGTTCAGTGAGTTGTCTACTGTTAAGATTTTGCAATGACCTTATTGCCCAAATCAGAAAACTAACTTTGCGAGGCACCTCTTTCAACAAAAAGAATATATTCCCAAACTGCAAAGGCAAATAGTTGCACTCCTGAGAAGTTACTAGTCTTGTCATCTCACTACAATTCTCCAACCATCATCTTCCTTGTTTAGCACTACTGGTTGCAATTCAATCATCTTCAACATATTTGGGAGTTCAGAGACTCTAATCCCTCTTATTAGTGCCAAATCCCAATTGTTGTTGTTCCCCTCACTACCCATGAAGAATTGCGAGCCCGTTCCTCGTTACAAAGAGAAGTATTAAATATCAAATATGTTTTGGAATTCACTTCTGATTTATATAGGTCATTTTCAAATTTTGTTTCCTGTAGTTTAAGTCAACGAAATTTTATTACAGATAAAGCACCATCTCTTATTGCATCCTTCATGAAGAAGCTTGGAAGAAATTATGAAATTAAAGATTTGGGCTCGTGACATACTTTTCTCAGTCTAAAAAATCTGACTCAAGTCAGACCATCCTATTTCTCCATGACCAAATACACTCTGGACTTGTTACATGGCAAGAATATTGTTGATTGTAAACTGTGAACAGTCAGCCAAATTCAGTACCAATCTCAATTCAGTCACAACTATACATTAGTAACAACATCCTCCTTCCCACTTGATGTTTTTCGATAAAAGTTCAAATTTTGTTGAAAAACAAAGATCAAACAAAATTATAATGGCCCAACCCTACTTGATCCTCATATGTGGGTGCTTACCACATCTTACACTCACACAGTGAGAGCATATGAGCATCCGTCACATACAACATCTTATTAATCTGAAAGGAGTCTTTGCTACTTGAAAAGAACTGTCAGTCTTGGCTCACACTTAGGGTGTGTTTGGTTGCATGGAATCCTATGTCATGGGAGGGAATCCATGAGGGGACCCCTACATTTTAAGTTAAATTGATGTATCACTCCACATCCACCATTTGATTTTGTGATCAATGGTGGAAATGAAAGTCCCATGAACATGGGAATCACATGCCTTGGAGGACCAAGGAGTGGGATTCTCATGTTCCTGGGACTTTCATTCCCGCCATTGATCACAAAATCAAATGGTGGATGTGATGTATCAATTTAGCCTAAAATGTAGAGGTCCCTCATGGATTCTCATGGCATAGGATTTCATGCAACCAAACACACCCTTATATCATTCTAGTAGACATACAGCTTGTGCTTTTTCTTATGTTAACTAGGCAGTTTGTGTGTACTGATAGTCTTCATTCCACCTCTGGTTATTGTCTGCATTGAGGAACTAATCTTCTTTTGTGGAATACCAAGAACAGACAATGGTCACTAGTTCATGAATATCAGTAGTGGCTTGTGTTTGTGTGAAATCAAAATGGAACTATCGTTTTCTTACTGGCAGTCAACCTGGCTTGTCATGCTTGAAACAAAGACACTGATATTTACTATCACTTCTTCCTAGCTTAGTAGTCATATCATAAATGTTAGTTCCCTCAATTGCTTAGTAGCTAACATGTGCACAACCGGTGCTGGTACGTCCCACATCTATTAATTGCCCAAGCTTGTTTTCCAAGCCAGCAAAGTTAGCAGGGCAATGTTACCCCACATCCCTTAAGAATGCCCTGATACATGTGATTCACACACTACTCTGGTTACCCTACTTTAGTAAATCCTAAATTCGTGCACCTTTTCTTCTTGTTCAGATTCATCTTTAAATGTCCTCATCCACGTAATTCACACAATATATATTAGAAAAAAGTTTAAATCACCAAACCCTTTTTTATCTTATTGCAGGAGACTGAAGATCCCGTCTTACCAAAAATGATGCAAGCCGCATTTGCAGTTTTAGCTCTTGACTGCAATGGAATACTTACTTATTTGCAGACTAGCACTAGTAGTACAAGTCATCGCGTTGAGCATAACCGGGAGATTTTATATGTTATCATTATCGTTTTGTTCGGAGTGTCTACCTGGCTCGCTACACCTGTGGCTCTCACCTTGTGCCTCACTAATCCAAATCCCCAACCAGAATTAGGCACCTCTTATATGCCCTCGGGGTTGCTTTTTTTCTATGCATGTTGAGTGTTAACCTGGTTGTAGTTTCCCTCCTTATGCGAGCTTGATTTGTTTCACATTAGACATACTATTATCATGTGTCAGAAGCTATCTGAACAGGAAGTAAATAAATAAATAAAAAAGTGAGTGAAAGGAAGGAAGGATTATGGGTTTGGCTAGTTTGGAGATTGGCTTTGTAAGTATTTGACATGCTACTGTGGAGTTATTTGAACATTATTTAAGTGATTGTGAGAAAGTTTTATGAATTGGCTATTCCTGTGTTGTCGTGTGTGGTTTTAGTTCTTTCTATTATAGACCTTTTTTTAGGGGAGGTAATATTTGTCCTGCTGGGTTTTCATCATAGCGTTCTTCCTTCTGCAGAAGTTAATAGATTAAGGGGGTGTTTGTTTGCATCACTTCTTGTGAATCACTTTATGCCACTTGTTATCACTTCCAGCCACTCGTGAGGGTGTAAACAAACACACCCAACCAAGGCTGGGATTCGAGCGGGCTCCTGTCCTGTGCACAGATCTGATCAATGGATTTCAATTTTTTTTTTTGAAATCCATTGATCTGAGCCTCAGATCTGTGTACAGGACCTCGTCATGTGCTTCCTGCGCAGGAGCCCCCCCTCCCCCCGATCCCCAAGGCTGTGTTTGCTTCATCGGTTTTTTTTTTTTGAGGTATCGAATCCAAAACAGTCCCGAAATCAAAATTCAGTCCTGAGCTTCCATATGAAGCTCTTTTATTCAATTTAAAAAATTTATTCATCTATGGATTTTTCAAAACACGGTCTGAACCCATCTGACAGTAACCAAAGTCAAATAAAAATCTTGAAATTTCTATGGTATTACTCCCTTGATTGAGTAACCTAACATTAAAATTCAACAAGACGGCTCAGTTTTGCTAAAAAATTCATCTTGAAAGTTTACTCGAACACTTGGGGATAGGGTTGGAAGAGGATATGTCATCATAATTTGCTTAAAACTGTAATTTCATCTGACTAAACAAGTGAAAGTATCCTTAAGTTTTGCCTGGTAGAGTTTTGAGACTAAACAACTGATTGAACCATATCCCAAAATCCCATAAAATGTTCAAATAAAGCCAGCAAGTATACATGATAATAAGTGATCAAAGATATGAGAAATTTGGTAGGAAAATATGTCAAAAGCAGATGAACATCGTAAACATGGAGTCTGTCAGCAAAACATGAGAACGAGATTGTAAAAAAAAAAAAAAAAAAAATTAAACTTACAAATTGTTTCTGTTCTGTTCTGATGCCGCCGTTAGCGATTCAAGTTGATTGAGATGAGAATATAACTCTCCGCCAAAGTTTTCTTCTAGTCCTCACCTGTGAGGCGTTTCTCAGTTTGTGTAGAAGTGTTAGATTTTATGTGTATTGATGCAGTTAGTAGACAAGCCCAAGAAATTGGTGCTTGGGTTTGCTGGGATGGAAAGGGCCGAGTGATAAGAAATTGAAATTGATGTAGAAATTGGAGTATGAGTGAATGGAAAATTAGTATGAGTTAAAGACTTGGTGAGTGGAAAAGTTGGAAAATTGGAGGAAGACTAAATTGGAGGAAGACTTGGTGAGTCGAAAAGTTGGAAAATTGGAGGAAGACTTGGTGAGTGGAAAAGTTGGAAAATTGGAGGAAGACTAAATTGGAGGAAGACTTGGTGATTGGGGGAAGACTTGGTGAGTGGATAAGTTGGAAAATTGGAAAAGTTGGAAAATTGGAGTATGAGTGAATGGAAAGAAATTGAAATTGATGTAGACAGCTGGGACAATTTCGGTAGACAGCTGGGTGGAAAGTGCCGAGTGCGCTCCGCGGAGAGAAAGGAAGGTCACAGGTCGACTTCCTTTTCCTTTCCCTTTGGTAGCCGTCAACACGTATACGCTCAAATTGTGGATTGTCGGTTTTGTATTTGCTGGGATGGATGAGCCGACTACTCCGCGGAGAGAAAGGAAGGTCACCGGTCGAATTCTTATAAAAATTAATTATATAATAAAATATCAAAATTGTTCATTCCCTTATTTAAACATATTTTTGTTGATTTAGTAGTTGAACGTTTATTAATTTTTGTATTCTTTGCAAATATTTTTTTTTTCAATGCAATTTTATTAGTAATTGCAAACATTAAAAATTGTTTAGTTTAACATAAAATTATTTTCGATCGTCTTGGTGCATATGATTTCTTTATGGTTATTCACAATTACTACTTTTTTTATTATGACATGCCCCTACTTTTTTGTTTTCGACACAATTTTATATAATTGCAAATAGTAAAGAAATGAATTGCTTGTTTATAAGTGGTATAAAACTTCCAACAAAAAAATTATTTGAAATGAATATCTAAAATAATAACTATAGAATTCAATGAAAATATATACGATTAGCAAACTCGTCCAAATTTTGAGCCTTATACAAACCATTTTTTTTATGAAATTGTATTATGGTCATATTATGTTCGCAAATTTCAAATGTTTTTACCTTCAACTAGATACTTATCCTAATTATTTTGTGATTTAGTTATATATTTTAGTTATTCCGCTCGTTTGCCCCTTGCTAAGGTTATCGATATAGCGACCCTATTTTGACTTAAAATTGAACAACACTAAATTCAATTTGGTATATGCAATGTATTTTTTATAGTTGTATTTTTATTAGTTACTAACTTAGGTAGGAAATTTTTTTTGCTCTATCATTGATAACTACTGTTATCAACTAATAATTATTTTTCATTTCGCCCTCCCCCCCCCCCCCCCGACTAAATTTCCGAGTCTGCCACTGACCACCACCATCTTCTAAAACTCTGGATCTCACATCTTGATTTGGTAACTTCGAATATGAGAGGTCAAACCGAGTTTTGAAGAAAAATCTCCTGCTGGATTGCAACTCACTCTCTAAATCAATTTATTATCAGAAATTCTAAATGTCGAGGAAGTGGGCGAGGAAACGAGCGAGTGGAGGGAGGTGGCGGGGTGGGGACCGTTCACCTCCCTCGGGATGCATGCCGTCGATTTTGCGCGCGCATCTCAAGGGAGGTGAACGGTCCTCACCCCCGCCACCTCCCTCCCCTCGCTCATTTCCTTGCTCGTTTCCTCGCCAAGTAGAACTGCACATTTATTATTTATCTCCTCAATCGTAAATCTGAGCTTAGTTAGAATTCAATCAATCAGAAAAATTGATAAGAAAATAGATTTATCTGTTTATTTCACTCCTTCGAGTCGATTGACATTGAGCATGATTTAGACCACTGGCCCATACCACCTTGAAGCTTGTGTTGTTAAAAAAAAACATGATTCGATGTTTGAATAGTGTCTGAACCTTAGATGAGGTGAAGAAAACAACCTATGGATCGTAAATGTAATAAACTATGCATGTAATTATGCACATAAATGTAAAATACCTTGCGATGGGGTGCACAAGGAAAAATGCAGTATTTTAAGCACAAATGTATGAAAATAAAATATAAATATAAACAATCTTGTGTGAGTCTACATAGATAAACACAATATTTCTAGTGTTTTTCTTTGGAGGCTCATGCAAGAATTCTATGTGTATTTGCGTAATTCTAACAAAAAATCTGTGCATTTACAGTAGAGAAGTTGTCTTCACCAAAAACCACTCGAGCTGTTATCAAACGGTAGTGGAAGATGGAGGTTCACTTATTGAAGTATCCATAGTCAACTGAGGTGTCTATATATATGCAATGTCACAATAAAACATTTCACTATAATGATACCACCCTAATTTTGTTGGACTTGTGAAAATCATGAATAGAATATTTTTTTATTTTGATGGATTTTAAAAAAATCATTTAAAATCCTAAATTAGTAAATTGAATACTCCTGAATTTTAAAATCTTTCACAATCTTTGATTGAATGTACCACCCTAATTGAATTGAACTGACTATGGAAATTTTTAATCAAAATGAGAATTGTAAGTTATTAATTGACCATAAACGAACATAACCTACAAATAACTCATCTCTCCAATTTTTTTTTAATTATTAACTTTCTTGTTAACATGTACATAATGTCAATCTAGTTCAATTTCCATTTCTAAAATTCCACTACTAGAAGTGCAAATATTTGAATCTTGAGCTAGGAAATGCACAGTGGCAATAAGTATTGGACCAAGTATCTTCATTTTAAGTTTTGGGTTGAAGAACAAGGTTGGACAAGACAACAGGCCTAAATCCGAAATTCTAGGTAAGTTTTGGGTTGAAGAACAAGGTTGGACAAGACAACAGGCCTAAATCCGAAATTCTAGGTCCCGTGAGCTCTTTTATCCTTAAAAATAAATAATGGACATGACTGTGAATTCTAGTAGTTGGACAAATCGGATTTCACGGACCATGATACAGTGGATGGGGTTGAATAGATATAACAGATTGGCAATTATAAGAAACCTTACATGTTCAATGCTTCAATCATATTGACGACGATATTGTTTGCATTAGCAACAAAGGTTGAACAAAATTGGTGAATGCTTGTAGCAAATTTATGTTATTGTTTATGAAACTTATTGGATTTTTTTTCTTTAGGCTGTATGCTTGACAGAGACTACAAAGCTTGGGAGGTTACATAAGGACTACGAAGGCTTGTTTCAATTGGTAGATGAGTTGCCAATGAAACGAGAAGTAAAGCCTGAGATTTTCTTGACTTGGGACTCACAGTTATCGTATCTTGGGTTATATCGTACTCAAGGATTGTGATTTTGTTTTGTAGTTAATTTCGGTCTTTTGATTTTATTAAATATTTCATTTTTGTGTAGAAAAAATGTAAAAAATTTATTGTAATTTTGAATTTAACAATATAAGTTATGCACTTTAAACTCTTAAATAATACATTAAGTCTCAAATGTAATTCAAATTAACAATGCTATTTTGTTTTGTGAGAGTGTGAGACTTTCACCTCATTATAAAATGCAAGACATATGACCACATTTAGTGAGTTACAGTCGTTTACCTAAAATTTACCTGTTCTTGGAATATGAAATGCATTTGAAATATATTATTTGGTGAACATAATCTAGAAATATCACAATCTTAGACAAAATATGGTACATGTAAACATCAAAATATATGTATATCTGTGCTCCATCATGAACACACAAGCGGGATCTAAAAATTCATTATACAACCAAAAACTTGAGCGATGTGTTGTATTTTAAGACAGATGGCCCTTGTAAGAATAAAATGCACAAAAGATTATTCTAGTTTATACTCTGTCAAAAAAAATTTCCATAGGTGGATGTGAATGTAAAAGATCATTTCTTAATATGATTGCAAATGGATTCAATACTCTCCCATGCAACATCGTCACATAAGGAAGATTGGTGAGTCTCGAACCCGCGACCTCTCACAAGGAGAGTGGATATCCGACCAACTGAGCTACAATTGGTGGACCCCTAGCTAGAATGTCTTTCATCCAAATAAAAGATTGAAGCTTAGCAACCCTTTGATCCAAGGTGGTTGGTGGCAGATCTGGTGCCAGGATTTTGTATCACTCTTTGACAGTGAATTTAGTATCTTTTCCATTCCAAAACCACTTATATTCAATAAAAATTTGATCAGTGAAGACAATCACTTGGTTACAAGGATGCATGAACACGGACATGACACGGAGACTTGGTAATTATCAAAAACCTAGGACTTGACGACACCGTGACACATCAAACCTTACTTCTTTTTTTCTAACTGCATGTACTTTCGCTCCTGTTTGTCAAAGCATAACCCCTCCTTTATATTGGGTTCTGACATTAGTTTCCTATCATTTTTTGTTATTTCTTTCCTTTGAAAAAGGTAATCTCATTCTTTTCAATTGTACTCGGCATGCATTATTATATAATTGGGCCCCCTCATCAAGAATGTTAGTGATATGTGGAGTTAGAAGTTTTGAACGAACTTCTGAATGAACTGTTTGTTTTGTTTTTGAATGAACAACCGAATAAATGGTATTTGTTTTAGGTGCTGAGTTGAAGTTCTTTTACATTTTTGCCTACCACCACAACTCCCACCTCTCACCATAAACCACCAACATTAATCCACTTCTCCACTTGTTTTCTTTCCTCTAAATACCATTGAAATCACAAAAGATGAATATGAGAAATAGGAGGAGGGGAGACTAGGGAGGGTGGTGGCGATATTACTCACAATATAAAAAGGAAGTGGAGAAAATACGGGATAGTTGGTGGAGAAAAAGGGTAGTAGCAATCATTACGAATTTATTGTGAGGTTATTATTGGAATGAGTTTTTATTAAGCACTCAGTGCTCAGCACTCCCATGGTGCTTATTCCAATCAGAACTTCAACTTCTTATCAGAACTAAAAACAAACACTCTTTTTAAAATGTCTCGCTTCTTATTAAAACTTTTGAGTCTATTCTAAACAAAAACAAACACCTTATTCTTTTATTTGTTTGTTTCTTTAGCAGTTCATATTTTGTTTCTATGTCTGGCAAGACCATCAATGGATTTCACTGGCATTTTCGTCCACCAAAAAATCACAAGGAGCAATGCTAGGGAGCACTGGAGATTAACCTGGATGGTGCCAAGCACGTGCACCCTGCGAGGCTCCCTCTCACGCCTACATCTGTTTCAAAAAAAAAAAAGCGGGAAAACTAAAATTAAAACTTTCGAAACTTAAAAAATCTCAACTTCTCTGACTTCAAATTCAAACAATAGTTCAGCTCTCACTTCACTATCTTCCTCAACACTTACACCACAACAATCTTTCATCCTTCACGATACAAATGAATTTCTTCGACTTCTTCAACGTCCTCACAAGAAACTTCATCTCCTTCACACACATCAACAACTATCTCACCAAAGCGGAAGGCGGGGAACATCATACTTGGCTTTGAATGCAGCAGATATGATGATTCCAACCATCCCACCACCTAAAATTCCGAAACCTTGCATGGAAAAGAGAGCAGCAATGAAAGCGCCATGGGTCTTCTTGTTGGCATACTCAGACATGATGGTGGCCGAAAGAGGATAGTCACCACCGATGCCAAAACCTAGCCAGAAACGAAGCGACTGAGCAATTAACCATAACCATGAGGGTCATTCCGTAGACCCGCTTTCGGCCCATTTTATCACCGAGCCAACCAAAGAAAATCTGTCCAGCAAGTGTGCCGCAGCGACATTTGGTGGCAATGACCCTGGCTTTTCTGAGCCATCTTTGTGGTAGTATATGTGCCCTAGCAACTTTGTCACCAATGAGATGCAAAACAGATCGTAAGCATCAGTGAAGAAACCCATACCAGCAATGACAATTGCTGTGAAATGGTACAACTGTGTTTTCGCAACATCGAGTGCATTAAGCACCTGCAACCGATCTCCCGCCATTCTTATCTCAAACTAGTCTTCTTTTACCTATTTAATGATTAAGATATGTACTGCAAGATGAGAATAAAGAAAGAGGGATCAGTGACATTCATCAAATGATTATATGAATTTGTAGACTTTTTTGTTAAACAATTACTTGAACTCAGCCATAATGGCTACTGCTTGGTTTTATTTATGCAGTAGAACATAATTATAATATATTTTATTAAGGTCTTTTTTTTTTCCTAATGAGGAGAAGGCTGCTAACTCCTGAAGAATGATACATGTCTGGTTGACCTTCCAAGGTCATATGTCAAGACCTTAATATCAAAATGATACCCTTTAATTGAGAGAGAACCAGCCATGAAAGCTCTGCATGCATGATGAGTCTTTTTAAGCCAACACACTAGTATCAGTCACGTAACTCTCAAACATGCAGAAGCATATATATCGTCCAACTTTCCACTCCAACCATCTCAACATGCATGTCCCTTAGCTATCCTTTTAAATCATCTATTAAAGACCCCAAATGTTGTGTTCAAATATAGATCGAACAATATTATTATGATCAATAAACACTACATACACATATCAATCTTGGGGTAGTCCAAGATGTTGCGGTGATGTTGCTGTGATCTTGACAATGTTGGGGCAGTCCAAGATGTTGCTGTGATGTTTGCAGTTGTTTGTTATTCTCACCGGGAGAGGAAGTTGAGGTCGTGTTGCGCTGCGGTAATAGTGGTGATCGCATCTTGATTATTGCATTTCTACTCGTAGGAATAGGTTGATGGATTGGGAACCATGTGTTGGACGGTTTGGCGCAGTTTTGAACCAGGAACGTTGAAGCTAGGCTGCTAGTTGTGATTCCTTAATTTAAGCCTCATTATTATTATGAGATACAACCAGTGATAAATCTCTAGCTATAGTGATATGTGAACCTGTGGCGAAAATTCTACTGTACCACTACTAGTCACCCAGAAGTAATTAGCCTTGCAAGGTGGTCATTGTTATTCAGACAGGATTTCTAAGAGTATTTAGCTTTGCAAGTTGGCCAGTGCTGATTCATGCTACTCCACATCCCCATCCAAGTTATCAATATTGTGATTTGAAAATCACAGATATCATAATATATTAAACACAAGATCCAACCATGTAATACTAAATTAATCACTAATGAAGATCAGTGGAAGACAACCATGCCTTTTCCACAAAACGAAATAAACACCAATTTAGTCCCAAATAATTGAACAAAGTTGACTTCTCCATTAGCTAGCTATATACAGTGAGTGATTAACATTCTAATCAAGCAAATCTCAATCACAGTGTGATAATGGAGAAGCTCCTGTCCAGTCAGTTGAACATCGATTCTGTTCCTGGATCCTATATTCTACCTGTTTGAATGCAACCTGGGAGAATCTATATACTCTGTTTTTGTTTGTATATTGTAGACCTCTATGTTCGGAGGGGATACTCGGTGTTAAACACTGTGTAAGATCCCATGTGTTGGACGGTTTGGCGCAGTTTTGAACCAGGAACGTTGATGCTAGGCTGCTACTTGCAAGCAATTTGGACGGTGATGCTGCTTTAGCACTCAAAGATAGTTGTTGATGTGTTTACAAAGATATGATGTTGTTCCCTCCAAACTGCATAGAACTGCTCCTTGCAACTAGTTTACAAAGATATGATGTTTACAAAGATAGTTCAAGATATGATGTTTACAAAGATGTGTTTACAAACCGCTCAAGATATGATGTTTATGAAGATAGTTTGGACGGTGAGCAGTTTGTAAACACATAGAACTCGCCGCCCTCTTCTTCGCTGCCACCCATGCTTCAGAAAACAGAGGAGACCAGAACAGAGAGATCGGAGGAGAGACACAGTTTTCCTGCTCACCTCACACACCCATTTCTCGCCATTCCTTTGCCTCACTCCCCTGTAGATTGTGGTGTAAGTGTCAAGGAAGAGAGTGAAGTGAGAGCGGAAGTATTGTTTGAATTTGAAGTTAGAGAAGTTGAGATTTTTTAAGTTCAGAAAGTTTTAATTTTCCCGCGTTTTTATTTTGAAGTTTCGAAAGTGTCAGTTGTCTTTCTTATTGGAGAGAGAAAACCAAAAAAGTGGGGAAAGAGAGAGAGAGAGAGGTCAAACTATCCATCTCAGGGGTGCACATGCTTGACACCATCCAGGCTAATCTCCGGGTGAAACTCCAGTGCATTTTAGAATTATTGAATCACAAGACATTGTTATTGGTGTTCTAGTCCACATGTTGAAGACATCACCTCCTCTACGGAAAGATCATAGTTGTTAATCATCCCAATCTTTAAAAACCGAATTTGAGGGAGAATTTGGTGATGCATATGGATTCTTCATGACTAGGAAGACATCGGATGTACTGAAGGAACTCTCAAATGGAGGTGTCTTCACATAAAAACACAACATATAGTATTCCAAGGAGTTTTTAAAAAAATGAAAGATTTCCTAATCTCCCGAGTCAGTCTACTCTCTTCTCTTCTTATCCTCCCTTCTTTCTTTTTCTTCTTTTCTTTCTTCTTCTTCTTTTTCTTTTTCTCTCTTCTGCATTTGCAATAGCAGCAGGCGTGCCGTACACCCTGGATCTCTCTCTACCCTATGTCGTCACTCTCCCTAGATCTTTCTCCTTCTCCCCCGCGTCAATTTCTTCCTAGTATCTCTCTCTGCCCTATGTTGTCCCTCTCCCTAGATCTCTCTCTCAGTCTCTATCCCTCTCCCCTATGTCGATCTCTCCCTGGTATCTCTCTCTTAGCAGTCTCATATTCCCTCGACCTCTCTCAGTCTCTCTCCCTTGATCTCTCTCACTCAATCCCTCCGTCTTTGGCTCACTCCCTCGATTTCTCTCATCTCCATGTCTCTGGCTCTCGACAGACTATTTGCACCCAAGCCAAAAAACATTTGTCGTGTCCAGACCAAATCTTGACCTTGTCGGGCACCTGTCCGACCAAGTCAACTGCCCCGACACGTTGACCACGCGTCGGACGCGAATTTGCATCCAACTCAAATACGAGGCTTTTTTCCGTGAGTTTGTCCATCCTTGCTTGGGTCATTTGAAGGATTTCTCAATCATTAAGGTATCTCCTATGCTTCACCGCTCCTTACTTTTTGCTAGAAGCATTTTAGATTGAAAGAAAGCTAAGTTTGAAGGTATTTTCACTAGTCCACTGATTGTGCCATAACCTGACTATCTTCGTATTGTGTGCTTCAAAGTTGATGCAATCTTGCACACACACTTTCAACTTCATTGTGCCCTTCCACAAAGAACCCCCAAAAGAGCTGGTTGGTCCTTTGGCAAGCTAATCAAGCTGTGAGGCCCCATATTTTTCAGCTATTAACTGTCTCCATAGTGAATTTGTTTCAACTCCAAATCTCTAGATCCATTTCAACATCAAAGCCTTACTAAACTCTCCTATTCTTTTAATACCAAACCCTCATTTTCTCTTTGGTTGGCACACTTCCTCTAGAAACATACAACTAAAGAACATCCCTTGTCAACTTCCCAGATCACTTGCATCACCATCCATTAGTCTTCCTTGATGAAAGGAGTGGTTGTGATCCATAATATCATTTGTTACCCTTTTCAGGTCTGTAGGTCTCATTGATATCTACCCCAAACACTTGCACTACACCACCCCTTCCACCAAGCCCATGTCCTACATGAAATTCCCTCGATAATCAACGCCCCAAACTATGTTAAATCTCCTCAAAAGACCCTTTTATAATTTGAAATTCTCCCCAAAAACATTCATGCGCGTGAATTTCTTGCGTGTCTTCAAAACCACTCAAGGCCAAGAGAATCCCATTTAATTTTTCAACCTTTTTCCCTAGACTTGCATTGTCCACCTCATAACTCCAGAGATATTGCCCCATGATGTGACATTCATCTCCTTCGAAGGCCTAATACGCTAGCAACCTCACATTTTTTTTAGTGCAAATGATCTCCACGATGGCATAAAATAATTAGAATCACTATCACCATCCCACAAAAGGCTCATTTACTATTCTTTCAACTTGAAATTAGTCAATGTATATGAATAATTATGATAAGTCTTCAATATACCACGTTAAGCTAAGAGTTCTTTCTTCCATCTAGCGAGCTTTTTATGTCTCAGAAACTAAGGGAGATTTGTACCTTTATATAACATTGAATTTGTAATTTTGTTATAAAGTTAGACATCTGATGTTTACTTTTTCAATTATTCTTTTTTTTCTTATAAAATATATCGGCCAATCAGTCCCAATTAATCTCGCATTGCTCCTGAACTTATCAGGGTCTTATTAACGGTTTAACTACATAGTTTTGAATGAACTTCTCCGCTCAAGAGATAAAGCTAAATCCCTGTAAACTGGACTTCCACAAGGCATCAGATAATGTTAAATGTTGGACATTCATGGACAAAATAATAGCTATAAAGGATTTTCACATTAAGATGGATTAAAGCCTGCTTGTCCACTGCTTCCATCTAGATTAATCAATGGGGTCCCGAAGGCTCCTTCAGGAGCTCAAAAGGGTATCGCAAGGCAACCAATCTCTCCTCTCACATTCAAAATTGTGCCCAAGGCTCTTAATGTTCACATATCAAGAGCTAAGCTAGAAGGTATGATCAATCACTTCAAATACTCAGATGTTGGCCCTCAAATCCCAACTTTACAATATGCAAATAATACGCTCGTCCTCTTATGGTTTCAGGCTATATCTGGCTGAAAATTAGCTTCCTTAAAAGCACAACATTTCCAGCTGGTAATGTCTCCAACCTTACTGCTCTTGTGGATGTTATAAATTGTCGAACTGGCTCCTTCCATACAAAATGTTTGGGCCTCCCATTAGGCGTGAAGCACAAATGTGTACACGTGGGATGAGATTTAAGTGCTTGGCAAAAAAATTCTGAGCAAGTTGGGAAAATTAACCTTAATCAAGTCAACTCATGCTGGTCTACCACTCTACATGCTCTCCACCTACCAATTTCCAGCCGAAGTGACTAATATGTACTTCAAGAGATGCATGCGAGAATCTTATGGGGCACCTCCCTTAGCAGTAAGAATATTCACCTTATTACTTGGAACAAGATTTGCAAAGCAAGGGGGAAAGCACCAAAAGCCATGGAGGTGTGTGATTTCCCAAAGTATGGCACCATCCCAAATGGCTGGTTCACAAACAGACCTACTCCTTATGTAGTTATACTTGTTCAATATGGAAAGTTGTCTCCAATATCCATCAAAATTTTAGAATAACATATCACTTTTATAGTCAGTTCAGGAGACAAAAATTTCCTTTTGGAATGACAGTTGGGCAGCTGATAAGCCTTTGAAGGAGGCCTTCCCAATGGTTCACAACCACTCAAATAAAAAACTGGCATGGTCATTGAGTTTTACAGCTTGGATGACAACCATTCAGGTTGGAACCTCTTCCCAAGAAGAACAGCTAATGAATGGGAAACAAAATAGCTCATCTCCTAAGCATTCTTCAAGCATGTTGAATCACAAGGTCATAAAACTCTAAAGGCTTCTTTGTTTAAGTCCCTGCCAAGGAGTAGCACAACTGCTAAACAAGTTCCATTTTGCAAGAAAGTTTGGATCAAATAGCCCCACCTAAAATATCTGTGTCAGCAGCTTGTCATGGGTGTGTTTTGACAATCCAAAACTCCTCAAGCCGGGTTTGCAAATTCCAAAGTCTTTCAAACCATGGAATTCAAGGAAGAGTGATGGTCACTGTTTGATTCAATGTAAATATGCTAAAAGCATTTGGTCCTGATTTCATAATCAATTCAGGACTACCAAGAGATTTGATGTCTCTCAAAGTCCAGCTGGCTAACAAGGAAAAACAAGGTTCATTTACTCCGTTGAGAGATTGGATTTGGAATTTACTCCCCATTTTGTTCCCTGGTCATTATGGAAGGGGCACAACAAGAGAACCTTCAACAGCTCTTCTTCAAATGTTGAAGAAGCAATTATCACAACAAGTAATACGGCATTGGAGAGTAGCTCAGGAAGTTACTCGGAACATCTCCCTCTGTTCATGCTTGGGAGAGACCAATTTACTTTTCATAGTTAAATCCATGAGCATTGCGTATATTCTGATAACGTGACTTTCTCCATCATCAATCATTGTAAAAGATTCCCTTTATTAATGGAATCAGTTCTTCCATCACTATCATCTTTTCATTCCAGCATAAAGCTACCTACTTCCAATATTAAACAAATTGAAAACTTATTGTCCTTATAATTATATCGCAATTGTTCTTTTCTTTTTTTTTAAGTTTAATAACATTAATAGCGCATTCACAGTCTATGGACCAACTCATACATTTCTTGCAAAACAAACTAGATCCAAATCCTCTATCATTGCATATAAACTTGTCACCCACCCACCTGAAGTCATCTTCTAATTCATGCCAGTGAAAGAGAGAGAGTAGGCACCTTCCTAAGTCATCGACATCTGCGCGAAGTGAACTAAGCGTCGGGATGAACCAAAAGCCATCGTCATAGTCGAAGCTGACTAAGCATTAGGATGAACCAAAAGCCATCGTCATCAATCAAAGCCCAGACTTGTAGCCCGTTGCACGCGGGTGTAAATGGTTTTCGACTGATGTCGACAGTTCGCCACGGGACCATTGCTCTTCTACAAACCATGGTCGTCGAAATATCAACTCCCAAACTTGTAGCCCGCTCCGAGCAGGTGTAAATGGTTTGGGGGGTGGGAGCCTAGTCAGTCCCGAACTGATGCCAATGACTTGCCATAGAACCACTGCTCTTATACAAGCCATGGTCGTCGAAAATTCTTAAATTTGTAACTCAATGCACATGGGTGTAGATAATTGGAAGGTAGGAGCCTAGTCAATCCCGAACTGATGCCGACGGCTTGCCACGGGACCACTGCTCTTTTACAGATTGTGGTCGCCAAATCCTCTTGTCCCAAACTTGTAGCCCGCTCCGCGCGGGTGTAGATGGTTCTGAAGGGTGCATCAATATTTGATTGTAGCCTGAATAGGCGTCCATGAAGCTTAGTAAGTTGTGCCCGAACGTGGCGTCCATGATCTGGTCAATGTGGGGAAGTGGAAAGTTGTCCTTCGGGTAGGCTTTGTTCAAGTTTGTGTAGTCTACGCGCACTCTCCACTTTCCGTTTTTCTTTGTTACAAGAACGGTGTTCGCCAGCTAGTCTGAGTATCGTACTTCCTTAATCATGTTCGCATTGAGTAAACGTCGCACCTCCTCATTTATGATAGCGTTTCTCTTGGGCGCCACGGGCCTCTTCTTCTGCCATACGGTTTTACTCGTGGGATCCACCTCTAGGCTATGGGTGATTATTGACGGGTCGATTCCCACCATGTCTCGTATGGTCCAGGCAAAGATGTCCTGGTCCCATTGTAGCAGCTTTGTGAGTTGTTCGGCCAGGTCTTTGCTCAAGCAGGAACCTATCTGGATAGCCCTGCTGTTGAGAGGGTTGTCGAGGTAGACCATGATGGTTTCTTCCTCCGGTTAGCCGGCATTGGGTCTGCCTCAAGGGCTTACTAGAGCCTCGACGTTTGGGATAGGTTGCTTTTCTCCTGCTTCTCGAGCGGGATAGAGAGTCAACTTAGTCATTGGGTCAGCCGCCAACTAAGAATTACTGGGTGGCAGTGTGCACTGGCATTCCCTAGCTACTGCCTGGTTTCCCCTTAACGTACCGACAGTTCGGTTTATCTAGATCTTCCTCCTCTTCCATTTTCTCAGAGGCTGCACCATAAAGCAGGATACTCCTTGATCTGCCGAGAAGGAATCATATCCATCCAACCTCTTTTTTTCATAAGCACTGGAATAAGTCTTGTTTTAATTCTCTCATATATTGTTCTCCAGGCTCTTCAGCTGTTGAGATAGTGTCATTGTCTTCACAAACAATTAAACCCTATTCATCCAGATGGTTTGCAAAATCAATGTGTTATCTTCCTTCTCCATCATCTTCCAAAATATATTGCTAATGAATTATACAACCCATATCCAACCTAACATCCCCAGGATTGTCCCTATATCATCCATTTGATCTTTAATATGATTTTACCTTCACTAACCTCTTAAGACTTTTTTTTCTGCTTTGCCTTTCCAATTTCTCTTTAGGTCTACCACGAGAGATCAAGTGATGAGATGATTCCTTTCTTAATCTATTTGCCAGCTTCAAGCTTTTGCAATCAGTATCCAAGTCAGTAACTGTGAATTATTTCTTAAGATTCTTGATGCCAACTCTAACATTTCCAAGTACTCAGGTTCTTTGGTGACATGGCCAGAGTAATGGCACTTAGTTCTCTTGTTTTTATGAAACAAAAAATAAAAAAAGGATTTTACTTAAAAGTTACATATACAACATCAGGGAATCCAAACCTCACTCCAAAACAAACAAATCCCAAGCAAACAAATTTGTCTCATTGAATAAGCTTGTATCCAACTTATCAAGAACGTCACTGAATCTTCACATTATCCAAGCATGTTACAACCTTTTGCACCTTACTTTTGTAACTGAAGTTCATAACACCGTGCTCAGCCACCAACTGGGGGGGTAGACTTCTTTCCAAGCCATTGCAGTCCCACTTGAGTATTAGACCTGTTAATTCTCATATCCGCTTACTAGTTTCTAAATCCTTGCCCAACTCCACAAAGGCACACCTCAAGAACACAAGTTAGTTGAGAAATAACTTTATTATCCAACTCAAACTTGGTTGCTTATCAATGAAACCCCAGACCTCTCTAGGGGTTTGCAATGAATGACCAAGATGAATACATGTGTCAGACATCCAATAAATCCGTAGCAATGAACGTCGGTGTTTTGGAATGCTACTAAAATTCTCTTAATCATCCACTGCTAAAGAAAATTTTAAAGGTACAATTATGCCTATACTACTATAGGTTCAAAAGTATTCTTCAGTACCCTTTAAACACTCCAGAACTTTCCAGGTATTCGCCCTGTTTTAACGACTTTCTGGACACTTTAATCCTCAAAAGCTCTTGAGATGGATAATTCTTCACAGTGTATGTCATACTTAGACTCTTAGAGAAGTGATGCGAGATCCAGTCTGAGTTAGGGAAAAGGTTAAGGTCCCACAAAGTAAAGAGTAATCTCTATCTGTTGAACGGTTTCAGGAGCTAGATACAAATAACTGGTTCTTAGCTCTTAACAGTATCCATGGGGGGAACAGCCCATATCTTTGCAAGCTTTTATGAAAAGTGATGAATGCAATGACAGGATGTTTCAGATTAAAGCAATGGTGAAATTCTAGTGTCATCAGATATGCCTGCGATAAGCTAAGTGAGGGAAAACAACCTTGAATACAAGAATTTTGACAACTCTATCTCTAGAAATAATTTGACATTTCTATCTGAGAGAAACTGCGTCGAAATCACCTTCCTCGAAATCATTTTCGTCGAAATGACTTTCTTGGAGATCATTTTCGTCGAAATCACTTTCTAAGGGATCATTTTCAGGTTCAGGGAAATCAATACGATTTCATTTGAGCATTGATCCCTTCCTGTTAACAGGTAAGTGAAGGATCATAGAACTTTTCTAGATGGGACCCCAACCCCCTAAGCATTTACCCAACATATTCCCCAAGTACTCTACACAAAATTTCCCCATGGTTTTGAGTCCCAAAGCCTTCTAATTGTATGCTTGTAACTAAAGAGAACTGATGATGATGATGCTTTACATACAAAACACATGAAATCAGACATAATATGAAATATTTTCAGTCAGATAATCACCGAATGGAAAAAATTCAGATACGACAAACAATTGAGCTTATGTCAGTCAAACTATGAGTGGAAGATTTGAAAAATTGTGCAAGTACCATAATCAACAAATCTTGCTTTTCTTATACCACTTGTTGGTTGATGATAATGGTTACCTACCTCAGAAAGTTCTGAAGCATGCATTTAGCTTGATGCTGTCTAGGCCAGGGCTAAAGAATCATTATTGACGATTAACTTTATGCATTGAATTTTTCTGCTAAATTTTTTGAGTATTCTACAAAACTTTTTAACATTCCTTAATCTTCTTCTTATATATAATTTGACATTTTCATGGTGAACAAACTATTTTTCAATAAATTTCATTTAGGTACACATGAAGCACAGTAAATTTTAAATCTGAAAAGGAGATGACTCAAAATTACTATGTAACCAAATCAAGATCAAGCAAGCCTCTTCCTTAATCACATAAAAACTAATGGGAAATATAATAGCGAAGATTAAGCATACTAGATATACACTTATAACTAAAATGTACTCATAACAGGCAACTTCATCAAGACAAAAAAACAAAAACCATTAGGCATCAATAACCATATCGAAGCCCCAGTCTTGATGCGATTTACCTCCATAACTTAATGCAATTTAATCAGAGATTGAAAACTTTACACAAATTCCGCCGGAACACTTCAACGCCCTCTGGAAACGGCCTCGTCCAACTCCTCATGAGTTGATGGAAATAGTTCTATGTAACGACTCCCAAGAGTCATCCTGTCCTTCACCATTGCAGCCTTTGAATCTTCTGCACTTGAAAACTCCACAAAGGCCTCTCCAGTTGCCCTACCATCGGAGTTCATGACCAAATGAATAGATTTTTCAGTAAGCTCAAAATCTTTAAAGAAATCCAACAAATCATCCTTCCCAGCTGAAAACGGTAAACCCCTCATCCTCAAAACTCCTGTGTGTCCAGACGCATCTTTCCCATCATCGTGAGACTTTACTTTCCGGGCTTCTCGCCATGTGGGTGGGGGTGGTGAACCCCCACGGACATCTGAAACTTCATTGGCAATGGCCATGTAGTATTCTTGTCTCTTACTCCTAAAAACCTCAATGTATCGCCTGCCCATATTCTGCCTGTTCCTCTGAAGTGCGAAATCAACCTGGAGAGGATACCCAAGAACACAAAACGCCTCCCCATTGAACCGACCATTTTTATGCACAAAGAGAGTATCCACTATATCCAGACCTTGGAAAAACTCATCCACATCAGCTTCTGTGCAATCAAAAGGAAGTCCACGCAACTTAACGACTGGAAATGGTGGAGGCTGACCGATATATGCACGGGGAGAAGGATGGTACATTAAACTTGAAGCCGACGAAGCCCCATATAATGGTGGTGGACTGAGATCGAATAACCGAGGTCTTTTCGACCCCAAGTCGTATCCATCACCATATCTCCTTCAATCACAAGAAACCCCATGAAACATCAGAATTCATTGTCAACAATACCCTAAGAGATTTTGTGCATATTGACACACCCCCAAAACAGATCAACAGAAAAGTAACAATGGGTATTGGTATTTCAATGAACCTATTAAACGCCTAAATTCTCATACAGATCACACCATTATTAGACAGCAATGAAGACGAAAAGTGAAGATTTTCATTATTTAGCTCAAGTAAACAACAACAAAAGCATAAACTGAAAAGAATCCATATGCTTTCTATAACGGAAAACCAGGTATATGATTGATAACAAGGCGAAGAAGAAAAGAAGTCGGCGGAGACGAACTTACCCTCTGTAGTCTCTGTAGAACATTGTTTCTCTTCAATGGCACAGGCAATCGATCTCTTCGCTTCCACTTTTTCTGCTCTTCTATTGCGGGGAAGATCGAAGATGACCTGTTAGGCTATTGAAAGGTTTTTTTTTTTTAAGTTTGCCGTCACTAATTCATATTTGTATCGAGATTAGCATTCATTTTTAATCGAAAAATTACTTTTAGGGTCTATTTTTTCACAAATTAGTCATTATTTATAGTTGATGTAATGATTAATTTGTGCCTAATTTTATATTTTTATGACTAATAATGACTATTTTATTAACATAGGTTAACCCATAAAGTTATATACTTATATGTCATATTTACCCTTATAAACAAATAGAAAACTTAATTTTATAATTTTATTACCAACAATGACTACAGAAAAGAAAAGAAAAAAACATACTTTAATTGTTATTGACAACAATGACTACAGAAAAAAATAAAAAAATAAAAATAAAAACTATGTTAATTGTTATTGAACGACAATTTTAACAAAGATTGCGAAAAAAAAAAAAACATTAGCCTGCTCACTGACCTGAAAATAATGATCATATGATAAATCCTAATTTTATTCAGATCAGTGAACATGCTAATGTTTTTTTTTCTATAGTCATTGTTAAAATTGTCGTTTAATAACAATTAACATAAGTTTTTTTTTTTTCTGTAGTCCTTGTTGATCAATAAAACTAACAAAGAGTAACTAAAATTAGTCAATAACAATTAACGTAGGTTTTTTATTTCTAATGTAGTCCTTGCTAATGATTTGTATATTTTTTTATTTATTCCTTTAGTCTTTGTTGGTCAATAACAAAGAGTGACTAAAATTGTCGTTCAATAACTATTAATGTAGTTTTTCTTTTCTTTTCTTTCTGTAGTCTTTGTTGATTATAAAACTATAAAATTAGATTTTCTATTTGTTTAGGAAGGTAAATATGTCATATAAACTTATGGATTAACCTGGGTTAATAAAAAAGTCATTGTTAGTCATAAAAGAATAAAATTAGGCACAAATTAATCATTACATCAACTATGGTATCTAAATTCTCTATTTTGTGAAAAAGTAGACCCTAAAAGTCATTTTTTCCGTTTTTTAATTATAAGAAAATACTAAAAATAATGTTTTTGCAATCATGGTGATGTGGCATGATCTTAAAAGAACAGTGAAATCCAAAAGCGTTTATGTGTATCTTTAAATTGTAACACTCTTGGTTGTAGAACTTGGCTGTAAAACCTTATTCCCTAGACTCACTCTTGATCCAATCAAGTATTGGGTCCTAAACATAGTCAAGTACCAAAGGAGACTCAATGATTGACGGGTAAGATCCTTAGCGAGATTTTCTCCCTCAATCGCGCCCTCGACAATAGAGTCAGTAAAGGAGAAATACTCGCTATATAAGGTGAATAAAAGGGATGAGAAATGTATACACTTGAATAACAGTCCTTACCGAGTACCCACTCCGGTAAGTATTGCACTAGCCAGTGCTATCAGGGAGAATATTCAAATGGTTAGTAGAGCTGGGACAATTTGACATCCATTATGCTCTGAGAACGACCATTATGGTGCAAGTGCTGGCAGACTTCATCGCCGAGTTCATTGGAACAAGAGAACTGGAATCAAAAAGCCAAAAGGAAAACAAAAACCCCAAACCACCCTCACAATGATGGGTCCTGCGATGTAAAGGGTCATTCAATGAGAAGGGTAGTGGAGCTGGGATCATTATTCATACCCAGAGGGTATCACCCTTAGGAAGGCTATCAAATTCGGCTTCTGTGTTTCAAACAATTAGGCGGAATACGAGGCCCATATAACGGGCTAAAATTGGTCAGAGGGATTGGAGTAGAAGAAACACAGTGTTCAAGAGAATTAAACCTTAAAAACCCTCGAATGATCGCCTATTGAGAGAAAACAATTAGAAGGTCCAAGTTAACAGTGAATTAAACCTTAAAAACCCTCGAATGATCGCCTATTGAGAGAAAACAATTAACGCCAATAAAGGGTTCAAGAGAATTTTATCCCACCGTCGTTTCAGGACAAACAACGAGGAAGCCGACACTCTGCCAAGGTGGCCTCGTCTACAATGGACAACTCTGACAGAGTCATAGAGTTCCTGAAGAAGTTGGCCATAAAAAGAATAAGGACTCTACGATGCCTTTTCCACAAGTGAGGATACCAGCTGGATGAATCCACGAATCAGCTACATAAAAGATGGAACCCTCTCGACAGAAAAAAGTTGGAGGCTTGTAAGTTGAAGAATGACAAGTTGTACATAATATCAACAACTGGCATACTGCTCAAGTGCTTGACCCCTACGAGATGGACTTTGTCCTCAAAGAAATTCGCGGAGGAATCTGTCGGAACCACCCAGAAGGAAGGACATTGACCCATAAGGCCCTCACTATGGGGTACTACTGGCCTAAGATGTAGCAAGAGGCCAAAGATCTAGTCCGTAAATTTGATAAGTGTCAGAGGTACACCCCTTATACGCATATGCCTGCAGAGAACTTGATTTTAATAATCAGCCTGTGGCCCTTTGCACAGTGGAATATGGACATTGTAGGCCCATTCCCCATCTATGGGAAAAATAAATTTATCTTCATGGTCATCGACTAGTTTACCAAATGGGTAGAAGTGGAACCACTCTCCAAGATTGGATAGAACCAATTGAGAACTTCCTCAAAACATCTATCATCCGCATGTTCGAAATTTTGAAAACATTGGTTCGCAATAATGATTTCATTTCGAGGACAAGAAAGTTAAAAGGCTTTGTGCCAATCTGAGCATCAGTATTACTATTCGACGTCAGGGCATCCCCAGGCCAATGGACAAGCGAAAGATATTAATAGAACGATCCTGGAAGCAATCAATAAGAAACTCAAAGCAACCAAAGGGTTTTGGGTTTTGGAGCTTCCAAGCATCCTTTGGGAGTACATACCACATAAGGGCTCTGATTGGAGATACACCATTCGCCCTAGCCTACGGGTCAGAGGCAATGGTTTCAGTAAAACTAGGAATTTCTACATTCAGAATGGAGGGGTTCAGACTGGAGGACGATGATGAAGCTCTAAGAGTCAGACTAGATTTGCTCGAAGAGCGAAGAGATAGAACTTCTATCATAATGGTGGCCTATCAGCAAAAGATGACATACTGGTGATTATGGATTCAGAAAAACCCAGCCCAACACAAAAGACACAAGATAAGGCAAGCTGAGTCCAAACTGGGAAGATCCTGCAAGGTGACAAAATCAATAGGCCTGAAGCCTATTGATTAGAAAACCTGAGTGAAAAGTGTCTCAAAAGACCGTAGAATGTAGAAAACTTAAAGAAGTATTATCAATAAAGGTATTCTTTTAAAAAATTTTGTTTCATATAAATCCATGCACATGAACAAGCATGGTCCGACCAAAAGATCGAAACGCGCATAGCGGACTGAATCCAGTCTCACGACAGTTTATTGCACTTAAACAACCAAGTCCTACCAAGGGAACCACAATGGCACACAACGGCCGAGTCTTGTCCTATTCAGGATGACAACAACTTGCGGTGTCTAAGTGACCTAGTCCACCTAAGGAACTAGGGGTGGGCATCCCATCCCGCGATCCCGTTTCCGTCCCATCCCGTTTTTTCGGGTCTTAATGGGATTGAATAATTTCATCACGATCCCGTCCCGTCCCGATCTAGAATGGGATGGGATGGGATGAAGATTTTCAATCCCGTCAATCCTGTCCCGTCCCGAGTTAATTTTTCAATATTTATTATTAATATTTTTATTTATTTATTTATTTATTTATTTTAAGATTGCAATATTAGTGTAATTGAAGAAAAATGAATTTAGTTGAAATCAGTGTAATTGATATTAGTCTATATCTGCAACTACTTGATATTGGTTTATTTCTAAAATTCTAAATGAATTATTTAATTGCAAACTCTTTAAAACTCAAAATGGGATTGCTAACTACATTGGAGAGTTTTATTTCGTGTCAAGACAATAAATTTAATGACTGTTTTTTAAAGCAGTAATGAAACATTCTTCTTAGCACCCCAAATCTACTCATTCTTTTGTTTACTATTTGAAACAGTAGAGCATGTCCACCATTGCCATTATAATGTCCACCTTTTAATCATTCAAAACTCTGCATAAATCTTAATTATAGGGTGAATTTCAGCTATCATTTATGGTAGTTTATTATGATGTTGCATACTCAATCTAAGGCTATCATTTATGTGTAGCTCTATGAATTGCCTTTGCCTCTTTTCAACTAAGCAAATTGGGTCTTGGGTAAGCAGTAATTTGTCAAAAAATGAGAGCACGCTGATCTCATCTCGAACTCGTTTGGGATGGGACGAGGTCGGGATGAGGTTTTTCTCATCTCGTCCCGTCTCAATCCCGTATGAACGGGATGGGTCTATCTCGTCCCATCACGTCCCGTGCCCACCCCTATAAGGAACCACCGTGTTGCATAGCAGACCGAGTCTATTTTTGCGATGGCTTGCCGCACTAGAATAACCTCGTACGACCAAGGGGTCCATAATGGCGCACATCGGCGAAATCTAATCATATTCAAGATAACAACTCGCCGCATCTAAGTGACCTAGTCTGCCTAAGGAACCACAGTGTTGCATAGTAGATCGAGTCCAGTCTCACGACGACTCACCGCGTTCGAATAACCTGGACTGACTAAGGGGATCACAATGGTGTACAATGGCCAAATATAGTGCTATTCAGGAAGACAACAACTCGTCGTGTCCAAATGACCTAGTTCACCTAACAAACCATGATGCTGCATACCGGACTGAGTCTAGTGACGTGACGACTCACCGCACTCGAATAACCAAGTCAATATTCAGGATGTCGACAACTCGCTGCGCCTAAATGACATAGTTCGCCTAAGGAACACGATGCTACACAACAGACTGTCTAGTCTTGCGACGACTCACCGCCACTGAGTACTCTAGTCCTTATGGACAAAAGTATCCCCCTGACTACCAAGGTCCTATTTAGGATTAAGTCAGCCTATCTTATGAAATATAATCCGTTAAGACCAAGATGATTTCTCTTATACTTAAGTCTTATTCAGGATTAAGGTCGTGTTATCTAATGAATACAAGTTTGCTCGAGCCAAGGTGGTTACTCTAATACTCAGATTATATTCAGGATTAAGTCAAACTAGCTTAGCAAGCCCAACTCCTACTCAGGAAGTAGTCGACCTACATCATGAAACCTAGTTCGCTCAGACGGAAATGTTTCTCAACAACTTAACTCGTATTTTGGATTACGTTATCTTGTTATGAGATCGAAACCAATTGGAACAGGGCTAATATGATTTGCATCTAGTCAGATCAAATATATTACCAAAGAAGAAACACGAGTATAGGCAAAAAAACAAAATTTATTGATTAAACAAAGAATTGTTACAAAGCTTAATTGATCAAATTGAAGGTTTGCACACTACAAGTATATGAGGTCGATGGAAAGGAAGGTGCGAGTGAAGATATACCAAAACACGTCCGTCCGTCCGTCTGTCTTCTGGAGGAAATGCCAGAGGTGCAGCTAAAAAAGGTGTAGGATCAACCACTTGGTGATAGAGAAAACTGTTGGTGTTATCTCCCTAAGGGGCGGAAGAAACTGCAAGCGTACCTCATGTTGGATGTCAAACTCAGGACCAAGGAGGTACCTCAACTTCTTATCCACAATATAAAAGTAAATTGGAAGCCCTCGAAGAACAATTGGAAGTTCACTCAAACCAGTAAGCTTTATCAAAGTGCAAATCCTATTGGGACTCATTATTGCTATAAAAGTCATGATATTAAAAAACTTCACCAACGAATGCTCTTCATCAACCCCTAGAGAAGTCAGGGCAGAAAAACTTTCAAAGAACCCTTTTTGGACAATAGGAAGTGAAACTTTGCAAATAAAAAATAAAATCTAATTTAGCCAAACCAAGCTTATATAGGTACAACGTTTGTGGAAGACGATCACCCAACAATCGTAATGACATTAAACACTGAGCGAAAAATGAAGGGAAGTTGAACTCGATTACCCACGCGCCATGCAAATCCCCATTCAAAAAGTTAATGAGCCTACACGCAACTCCACAAACTAGGGAGAATAACTGATGAGACATCAAACAATCATCTGATCACAGTCATACACACAAGTCAGCCCTAATATGGAAAGGCTTGAGCATAGTCTAAAACGGGTTGTAGCTAGGTCCAGCCCAGACTCAGCCTAATCACTATTCAACCTGTAAGTCAGACGCCCAAGCCCAAATTACGCGAACCCAATGTGGTGTGAATCTTGGAGCTTGGCCTAAGATAGTAAGGCCCGAACACATATCTCTAAGCTGTCACGATCCCAGGATCCATTTGCACAACTCTTGATCCAATCAAGTATTGGGTCTCAAATAGAGCCAAGTGCCAAGAGAACTCAGGCATGGATGAGTAAGATCATGAGTGAGATATCCTCCCTCCATCACACCCTCGACGATACAATCAGTAATGAGTGAAATGCTCGCTGTATAAGGTGAACAAAAGGGATGAGAAAGATATGCAATTGAAACCCCAATTTTAACAGTCTACATCCGTCCTTGCTCAGTCACCTAACCTTATCTTCGGCTACCATAACGGTGGTCCTTGGTTCACCACTGTTCATTTTGCAGATTGGAAATGGACAGGGACGGATTTGGAGCATCAATGTATTTTCTATACACAGAGAAATATTTTATGAAATATTTCTTAAGATCAATTACCGAAATTACCTTGAAAAAACGAAATCACAATCCCTTGCCTAGAATAACCAAGGATTGTGATTTCGTTTTTTGAGTTGATTTCGGTCCCTCGATTTTAAAAAATATTTCTTTGTGTAGAAAAGCATAAAAGTTTCGGTTGGGATTTCGAATATGACAATATAAGTTATGCATTTTAAACTCTTAAATACTACATAAAAACTCTCACACGACTCAATGTGATACAAAATACAGATTACATAAGAATCACTTACATACAGGGGCGGATCCAGGATTTTAGTCGAGGGGGGGGGGAATGAAAACTACTTATTAGTTGATAATAGTAGTTATTAATGGTAAAGCCAAATTTTTTTTTCCTACCTGAGAGCTAGTAACTAATAAAAAAAATACAACTATCAAAAATACATTGCATATACCAAATTGGATCCAATGTAGTCCAATTTTAAGCCAAAATAAGGTCAATATTGATAACCTTAGTAAGGAGCAAACGAGCATAATAACTAATATCCCAAAATAATTATGATAAGTATCTAGGTGAAGCTAATTTTTTTTTTGAATTTTGCGAACCTAATATGATCATAATACAATTTCATAGAAAAAATAGTTTAAATGAGGCTCAAATTTTGTACGAGTTGGCTAATGGTATATATTTCCATTGAATTTTATAGTTATTATTTTAGATATTAATTTTAAATATTTTTTATTGGAGGTTTTATACAATTATACCACTTGTGAGAAATAATTCATTTCTTTAATGTTAATAAGTTTTTATTAAACTAAACATTTTTTAATGTTTGCAATTACTAATAAAATTGCATTGAAAATAAAATAAAAATGCACTTGAAGAGTATCGAACTCAGGTCTTTTACCAAAAATAGTAAACATACAACCACTACACCAATAAAGACATATCAAAACATTTGTATAACCAATTTTGATATTGTATTCTACATTATATATATAATAGATTTTTTTAAGACTAAAATATATATACTAAAAATATTTTTAAAGTTGAGAAAGACTAAAATATATATACCAAAAATAGTAAACCTCGCCCCTTAGTAGGTCCGCCCATGCTTACATAACAAACTTTTGATACTAAAATAATGTTATAACATGATCAAATAACAGAGATTAACATATTTATTTCATTTCTCAGGAAAATTTTGATATATTTGAAAATTTGAAAGAATTTTTGATAAGTTTAAAATAGAAATATTTGTTGAAATTTTCACATATTTAGAGAAATCACATTCCTTCCTTGAGAATAACATCATCTTCCCCCTTCTCTATGCAAAAACATCTCGAGTCCCTTTTCAATCTCTTTATTCCCATCATTATCAACTCCCACCAACAATAAGGTGGTATTCGTTTTATTTTTTAACTGCTTGGAAGCTAACTTCTAATTGGAATTAGAAGTTCTGAACGAGCTTCTGAATGAATTGTTTGTTTTGTATCTGAATGAGTTGTTGATTAGAAGCTGTAAAATTAAAATGTGTTTGTTTTTAAGTGCTAAATGGAACAATTTGACAATTTTGCCCAACTAAGGAGACACATATATGAATGAAGAAATGGTGGATTGGAAACCCGACATTATACGACGATGATCAATTTGTCAAAGCTTTCAAAACTACATGCTACATAATGAAAACTACATACTACATAATGAAAATTATATGCTACATAATGAAAACTTGAAAATATACATGAGAGGGAGAGTTGAAAAGATGAAGAAATGCTTGAAAAATACAAAAAAAAATAAAACAAAGATGAATGAGAGAAACAAAATGAATTTCTTATTGTTGAAGAGTCCTTGTGAAGGTAGGCAAAACGACAATGTTTGGTGAAAATAATGAAGGCGTGCCATCAAAATTTAGCCCTACTTATTTTTAAGAAGATGGGGGCAACAATTGGAATAATTTTTTAGTCAATACTCAGTGCTAAGTGATCAACACCTTCCTATTGCTTACTCCGAACTTAGGATCAGAACTAAAAACAAATACTTTAAACAAGGTGTCTCACTTCTTATTGAGACTTCTAATTCTATTTAGAAAAAAAAACAAACACCCTCTAAACCACCTTCCTAAATCTGCCGAACGTGTCATCCAACCCCTCCCAATTTATCGTCAACCCACTTATTCACTTAGAGCGTCTCCAGTGGATCCAAAAATATCTTTTGGAGCTCATGTGAAAATGCATGCTCCAATGAATCCCCTAAAACATTTCCTATTTTAACTTCACTTTCTACTTTCCCTAAATTTAGGGGCAACCATACCATCCCCTAAATTTGAAATAACATTAAAGAATTTCAATTCTTAAAGAATTTCAATTCTTTAATATTCTCAACTCTTTTAATTAGTAAAATTTAAATTAAGTTCAAATTAATAATAATATAATTAAAAAAGATCTAAATAATAATATTATTGAAATTAATAATATTATATATTTAAGTTAAAACTAATAATAGTATATATTTAATAATATTATAATAGTATAATTGAAACTAGTAATAGTATAATTATATTAAGTTGAAATTAATAAGAGTATAATTATATAATTGAAATTACATTAATATAGAAGAGTGATAGATATATTTAAATAATGATGAAAAAGTTAAAATAGGAGATGTAGTTGGAATGACGAAGAAATAAGGTAAGTCTTAAATTTAGCTTTTGGTTAAAATGGAGGATTGTCGATCCATTTTAACTTTTAGCATTGGAGATAGGGATGGCAGTGAGGCGGATTTTTACGGATATCCGCCCCGCTCACCTCATTTGGAGCAGTTTTGGATGCGCTTAAACGAATTTTGGGGCGGATACGGATATTCAAACAACATCCATCAAATTTTCGGAGCGAATACGTATTTGGACAGATCCGACCCACGGGATATCTACCTTTAAAAAGAAAAAACCCTACCCTACCCCATCACTTCTTACTCTGCCTCTCACATCTCTCTCCCACTCACTCCGCCTCTCAGTTATGCAAGAGATATGTCTTTACTTATATTCACTCCTCATTTCTCTTCAGTTGAGATCCAAGACCAAGTTAAGGGTTTATGATTGAGGGAGAGGGATAGGGAAAATGATTAAAATCGGTCGCCTCCGCCTCTCAGGACTCAGGGAGAGGGAGAGGGATAGGGATTACAAGCGTCGTCTAAGTCCTAGCCATCCTCCGTATCGGGAGCGACACCATTCTCCCCTCCTTTTAAGCGTTCTCGTAGTGATGATGGAGGTTATGATCGTCGTCACAAACTCGCAGTGGATTTGGCCCTTATGACAGAATGTAAGCTTGTTAGAAGAGATCGCTCTTGCTGTGCGTGAGCTGGGTGTGAAGAATTTTTCTTGCTGTTTCGTGATCTCTTGTTGCTATTCCATCTCCTCTTCTCTTGTTTCATCGTTCTCACTGTGCATCCATTTCACAAATCTATTTTTTTTTCATGTACTGGCTGACACCAATGGATTTGGAAACTCGAATGGAGTTTGTTGAAAATACATTTTTTTTTTTAAATTTAACGAATATTTGGGGCGGGGCACATATCCGCCAACCCGGCCAAAGTGGGGATGGTTTTTGAAAAATTGTATAAACAGCTATTTGGGAAGGATTTGGGGATCTGCTATCCCTAGCGGAACGGTGATGAATTTGCCTAAATCCATCCGTTGCCATCCCTACTCTTACATCACCAACAGTAAGCTACTCATCGAGAGCAGAAGTTCTAGCTGGCCTGGGAAATCAGCCTGATTTGCTGTCTGAGTGGGGTGAAAATACATTTTTGCCCCCCCTTTAAACACACTCCAAAAAAGTGTTGGGGGGGGCAAAAATGTATCTTCGCCCCCTCAAAGAGCAAACCAGGCCCGCTAGAATTACTCCATCTCGAGAGAGTTGAAGAGACTCGGAAAAGATGAACTAATGGATGAAAATCAATTTATTGCAACACAAAAAGTATCTTTTTTCCAAGAGTGGGGCACTTCCTGGATAAGTGTTGGTGCAAACTCTACTGCCCCTTCCTGCTTTCTCCATCTCTCTCATGCTCACTTTCTCTTTGCAGCAAAATCTGACCTGCTCGACTAACTGCGTTTCATCTTCAGCGTTAGCACTTCAGCCTGAGGTACCATCTCTCTCTCGCTTCTCTCGGGTTTTACGTATTTTTATTTTATTTTATTTATTTCTAATCCCTCAATTTGGAATGTCTGTTCATCCTTTTGTCTCTAAACATGTTTGAGTAATTTCTGCAAACCTAAACCATTAAAGTATTTACTTTTTCACCAGAGACAGTGGGGTGTGATAATAATTTGTTTCTTTCTTTTGTTTATTCATCTTTGAACTTCATTCAACATGTCAACTACAAACACAACAATGTTAGTTAATTGGCTAGGTATTGATCTTGTTGACATGTTTTTAGATAAATCGGTTTTGGTTTTGGTTTTGGTTTTGTGTGTTTAAAAATGAGGAGTTGAGTAATTCATATCCTAAGGTTAGAAGGTTAAATCCATCTTCTTCATTTTACCAAATTCAAGTTGCAACTCAATGCATTCTTGTTTTTGTTTCCGAATAGTGATATGTGTATGTGTTGCAATGTTTGCCTTACAGTCATTGTAATCATGCTCGGTGGACTCCTACATAATTACATTCATGCCAGATGGTGTGATCACTAACCAATCTCATATACACCCTGCACAGAACCGGTAATCACCGACTCCAACATCTAAATCCAAGCAAAACCAACCAACCTGGAATATGCCTTAATAACCCATCATGACGTCTATACTTTCTGCCTCCACACCCACGCTTGTTGCTTGTACTACTTCTCCACCATCAACAATAGCACAACCAACTCGACAACATCATTACCGTCCTTATTCACCCTTGAAAATAAGACCTCTTGACTCTAAAAAGTTATTACTTTCGGAATCCCCTCATCCTCAAATAACCGCGGCAAGAACAATAACTGTAACACCTCTTGCTCATCATGAACTCTATGACCTCTGGCCTCAGCTTCTTCAAACCTCAATTGGGTCTAGAGATCTTGCTTTGGGTTTGGCCATTCACGCCTTTCTTGTTAAGTTAGGTGCGTCATTCTCAACTGATGCATTTCAAGGCAATAATCTTATTAATTTATATGTTAAATTCAATAGATTGAATGATGCACAACGCATCTTCGACGAAATGCCCACAAAAAACACAATCACATGGACTACCTTGATGAATGGGTACTACCAACTCAGCAACGATGTTGTCTCTGTCTTTCTAATTGCTCATGACATGTTTCGGTCAGGAGTTCTATTCAATGAGCACACCTGCACTGTTGTGTTACAGGCATGTGGGTATAAAGAACGAGAAGGGCGAATATTTGGGGAACAAGTCCATGGTTTTGTTATCAAAATGAAGTTTGAGGAGAAGGTTTCTGTTGCTACTTCATTAATGTCCATGTACTCAAAATGCGGTTCACTGGATGATGCAGAAAGAGTGTTTAAGGGTCTTGATCAATTTGATTTACAATGTTTTAATTCAATGATTTTAGAATACGGGAAGGAGGGAGATGCTAAAAGAGCCATTGAAGCTTTTCACACTTTAAGATCTTTGGGTTTTGAACCAAATGATTACACATTCACAAATGTCATAAGTGCTTGTTGCAATAGGGGCGATGTCAGGTTCGAGGTAGGCAGGCAGTTACATGGTCTTGCCACTAAATATGGTTATGTTAGAGACACCTCCGTTGGAAATGCATTAATCACCATTTATGGTAAATTTGGATCAATCCAAGAAGTGGAGAAGTTGTTCCATTTAAACGGAACAAGAAATGTGGTTTCCTGGACTGCACTTTTGTCAGGATACATAAAGCATGGTAAAGAAGAGATGGCCATAAGTAAATTCATACAAATGCTCAACTTTGGTATTGCCTTTGATTCTAGATGTTTGGTTACTGTGATTGATGCTTGTTCTGGGTGCAGTCATTTTCAGTTTGGACTCCAGATACATAGTCTTGCAGTGAAGCTTGGTTACATGTCTGATGCTTTTGTGGATACCGCTTTAATTCACTGTTATGTCAAATTTGGATGTCTTGCGGCTGCTAGACTTATTTTCAATAGCGTCTCTCATCTCAACATCACTTCTTTCAATGCACTTCTTCGTGGATATTTTGTAAATGAAGAGGAGGACTCGATGGCTTTGTTCAATGTACTGAGGTCATCTGATACTGAACCAGATTCGGTGACCTTTGCATTACTTCTCAGTTTGCATGCTAATCAAGCATCAATTGTTAAAGGGAGGAGCCTACATGCTTACATTTTGAAAGTGGGATTTGAGTCTAAGTTGCTTGTGTCAAATGGTATAATATCTATGTATTCAAAATGTGGAAGTATAAAAGATGCTTGTCAGATGTTCTTTGGCTCAAATGAACGTGATACAGTCACTTGGAATGCCATGATTTCTGGATACGCTCTCCATGGACAAGGAGAGGAGGCCTTGTTTTTCTTTGACAAAATGAAGCAAGAAGGTTTCATACCTGATGGGATAACAATACTGGCTGTTCTTCAAGCTTGCAGTTATTCAGGCTTGTTCGAAGATGGGTTCAACCTATTCCAGGTCATGGAGTCACAATATGGGATCAACCCAGTGATTGAGCACTATTCTTGCATGGTTGATCTTTTGGGTAGAGCTGGCCTTTTATCTAAAGCCATGAATTTCATCAAAGGAAGCCCATTTTCACGATCATCTATGCTTTGGAGAACACTGGTTAACGCATGTAAGTTACACGGGGATTCAAAATTTGGAAACTTGGCCTCAAAGCACTTGCTCGATCTGGTGCCTGAAGATGCTGCTTCTTATATTCTCGTTTCAAATATGTATACGGATGTTAGGATGATAGATGATGCAGCACAGGCAAGAACAATGGTCAGAGATAAGAAGCTGAGCAAGGATGCAGGTTGCAGCTGGATTGAAGTCGAAAATCAGGTCCACCGATTTGTTGCAAATGGTAAAGATCATCCGTCAAGTAGGGATATATATACAAGATTGGATCAATTAACAGCTGAGATGAAAGAGATGTCATAACATAATTGAATCTCAATCACACATGGATCTGCAAAACAAAAATAAGGTTTTTGGAGTTGCGCTGGAATTGGTGGACAGTTAAGCAAGTAGCAATCCCTTATTTGGCAATACCTCCAAAGACACCATTTTCGGCAATGTAAATGATGACTTCTCTATTACAAAGGCTAGGGCCCCAAAGACCACGTGTCATCAGCGAAGGTATCAAATCTGACGTGTCACAAAACTCGGGTACGAGAACAAATGCACCTAAAGAGAAAACAAGTGTTCCAACTATTGCTTACTTCAAACGGGGTCACATACAAGTTTCAATGATGAAATCAACAAACTCTGCCCTTGATGTTCATTTTTTCATCTCCCTCCAAGCTATTAGCTCCTTTCTCTTTTATCAAGTTGAAAATATGTGATGCATTACATAGTATGCACCAAGTAAGGTACAACTTCCCTCTATATATACTCCCTCTCTCTCACTCCTCTGTCTCTATTCAACAAGAGGAATTGCTTTAGGCTTCTATGCAAACCGCCATTTCACATTAGTAGTAGTAGTACTATTGTTGTTGTTGTTCTTCTTCTTCTTCTTATTATTATTATCATCATCATCATCATTGTTATTATTTTCTTTTTGGAAATTAATTTTGTGTTTGGTAATTGTGATTTAGGTTTGATATAAAATCGTCATAATATTTACAGAATTTTTCTATTATTTTTCCTAACTCTATTGTGAAATCTTTATTTAGAATATGAAATTTCTTCTTTGGGGTTTGATTTCAAAATAATAAAAAAAAAAGAAAAAGAAAAAAGAAAAACCCAAAAACTTTTACGGGTTTGTTGACTTTACAAACATTGAGTAAACATAGCGCTCAATCTAACCTTTTTTGTCATTATGTAGTCAATTTTTGTAAATGTAATTTTTGTTTTTTATTTAATTTTATGTTTAATGTTCAACCTAAACAATCTGTTAAGAATGTGATACAAGTAATAATCAAAATAAATGAACAAGAATCAAAATAACTATGATAAAAGCTAATTGAAAACAATAAGAAAATACTATTCTTTCAATCTTCAACCTAAGAACAATGAACAATCCATTGTCTTATTTATAATGTTCCTAACTTATTTGGAAAACTAATTAACGTAACCCTAATTGGCTAATAATGCCCTAACTACTATTTTGAGTATTGCTAAATTAATCCATAATATTGTTTACATCAACCTTCCCGGGTTGAAGAAGCTTGTCATCGAGCTAAAAGTCGAAGATGTCAGATGAACACATGCAACTGGTGATGGAACACAGGGTGAAGTGTACGAGAAGTAATCGAACATGAAACTTGTCACGATACACATATATTTTCGATTAAAACAAATTATTATGATGATATTATGACATCAATAAAATATAAATTTTGTTGAACCCAAACATGGAGGTAAATTTAAATTTCAGTAGTTATATAAAAAATTGGATTGTGACATTATACACACTTTAAAAGGAATCTCGTCATGAGATTCAAAAAGTAAGAGCATTAAGTGAATTTCGAAAAATACAATTTGGTAAACGAAATGAGATTTTTTTTTAAATACAAATTTAGATTAGAAATTATCCAGGTCATATTTACAAAGAAATTCCACATTATACAAAACAACACACTAAGCATGCACCGACACGAGGCTACTGCATATCTGTATTATTTAAATAAGAGCACAGATATACTGAATTAGAATTTTATACACAAAAATATATATTAAGGCCATCGAAAAAGTATGGGTGTTACAGTATATATACCTCAAAGGATCTCGTCATGAGATTCGATGGAAGGGATAATTAGATAAATAATTCTACATGAAAGCTACAACTTAAGAAACGAATGAAGCATCACTAGAGTTCAAACATAGATCAAACCAATCTTAATTAAATTTTGTAGTGACATCTTTTAATAAACAATCATACATAACAATAACAAGCAACTAGCACATGTACATGCATATAACTTCATGAAGACAAACACAAAAAATATATTATAAAAAAATTCAGTAAGTATAAAAAATAGGGCCGCTACAGAAACTTTTTCCAAATAATCAATAGAATCTTTCGGTGCCAACACCAATTAATAGAACTCAAGAATAAATTGAAATAAACGAAGTAATAACGAAATACAAAAAGAATAGAAATAACTATGATAAAACTAATTGAAAACAAATAAGAATATACTATTGTTCAATCATATCAACCTAAGAACAATGAACAATCATTTGCCTTATTTATAATATTTTTAACTTATTTGACAAACTAATTAACCTAACCCTAATTGACTAATAATGCTCTAAGTACTATTTTAGCTTTTACTAAATAAGCCCAATTATTTTTAATATTAATGTTGCTAAACTAACCCTGCGTCCATCATAATTTGTGTTTGAATGATAAGTTGAAGGCTTCAGAGCATTTTTACCAATCTAAAATCTTCAATTGAGTTGTCTAATATTCAGCTATGTATTTATTATTCAAGCATCTTGCTGCCTTTCCCTTTTCCTTTCCCATTCCTCAACAGTGCTGGATGTGTTTTGTGCTTTCCTATTAGAGCAACAGATATAGTTGGCGAAATGGAACAACTGTGTGAAAATGAGAGATGGACTTTGACTCAACCCACATAACTTCTCCTTCACCTTTAAGGTTTGCAACCCTTTCATAATATATGAAAGGGCTTGTCTAACGGGCGAGGAAATGGGCGAGGGAAGGGGGTGGAACCCTCCATCCTTCTCGAGATGTGTGCATTCGTGCATCTTGAGGAAGATGGAGGGTTCCACCCCCTCCCTCGCCCATTTCCTCGCTAATTAAAATTCCCCATTATGAAATTAGTGTTGAGGCAAATATTAAAACGTTTCTCTTCATGCTCGAGGTTTGCAACTCTTTAAAGAGTCAGCTGTGTGACAATGTTCTGGAAATGTTTTTATTGTATTAAGCCTTTTGTTTTAGGTTACAATTGTATTATCTTCAGCAAAATTGACATTGCTACCGAAGATGAAAGGAAAAAATGGGGAAAATGTAGAATTTGGCGGTGAAACCCTATGGGATTGATAGTATAAGTATCATCAGAACTTGTAACACTAAATTCAGTAGGTAAAATGCAAATACACTTCATTCAGATTTCTACATGGACCTTAACCAGGATGATATAATAAATATAATTTGGTTTTCTGTTGTTATAGTTTAGTTAACCTGATTGGGATTTCAAAGAAGATGATGAAATTTAATGTGTCATCTATTGCAAAAAGTCTGCAGAAAAAGAAGATGATAAAGCTGAGAGATGGGAAAAGCGCGATAAAGTTGCACTTGTGGCAAGTTCTTACAATTATTCAGAAATTAGAATGTTTTCAAGTAGTTTGTTTCAGTAACATTTAATAACATATTTACTGTTTTATAGCATCAAGTTAGGGGTCTATCCAACTCATTCTAGTTCTTTATTAAAGATTTTTTACTTGAAGAAAGAAGTTTGGGGTCTATCCATATTGTGCTTATATTAATGTGGACCTCTACTTGCATTTTGAGCCATAGCTGAACTTGCCGATAGTCAGAACTTTGGGAAGATTCATTTGATCTAACCTATGTGAAAACAACATGGATACGAGGTGTTGGATACATCGAAATATATATATATATATATATATGGGAAACGTTGGGGACGCACATGAACGTTTTAATATTACATAGGCAAAGCTGCAGAGATTGTTGTCAACATCAAGATTCTAAAAATCCCTAGGCAGTAGGCGGGCAACGAGCAGGCGACTAGTGCCAGAGGCCTAGTTGCGGCTTAGGTTTTTTTTTTTTTTTTTTAAATTTTTTTTTTAAATTTATAATTATAATTTATAAAAGTTAAGCATAATAACATATAAATTACTTCTAATTCAATGCCAAATAAATATGCAAAAAATATTAAAAAGATATTCTTAAGTTTTATTTTTATGTTTTTTGAACTAGAATGGTGAATCGATGGAACTGTGAAGAATCACTTGATAGTCAAAATACAATAAAGTAGTAACGATGTGCCATATCGACCTAAATGAGACATGTGACTATAATATACCTAATCCAGAGAGCAGAGTGCTAATGAAAGACCAATCACAAAGAGAGTGGCTAAATGAAAGACCATCACAACTAGGGGTGGGCATTTAGGACCGAAAACCCGGACCGAACCAACAACCGGATCGATCGGATCGGTTCGGTTCGGTTTTAATTAATAAAAAAAATATCGATTGTAAAAGCCCGGCCCGACCCGAAGTTTCTGGTTCGGACCTCGGTTTCCATTTCTGAAGCCCGTCGAGTAACCGGCCCGACCCGACTCCTTCACTTAAGTTATTCTCTCTCCTCTCAAACTCCCTCAATTTCGAAAGAAAAAATCTAACAAGGAAACCATCAGAAGGAAACCAGCGAAGGAAACCAGCAGAAGGAAACCAGCGAGGACGCTCCTCTCCTCTCACAGTCGAGGACGCTCCTCTCTTCTCACAGCGAAGCCGCGGAGATCTGAGGTCGCTTCCCTCTCCCCTCCCTTCTAACAGCGGAGGCGAAGCCGCGGACACTTCTCTTCTCACAGCGAAGGCGGAGGCGGAGGTCTACCACCTCACTCTCTCAGCAAAGGCGGAGATCGACCGGCTCCCTCTCTCAGCGAAGGCGGAGGCCGAGCCGCCTCTCTCTCCCCTCCCTTCCCTGCCTTTCCCTAGATCTTGATCTGATCTCAGATCTTGATTAGATCAGATATGTTCAGATCTTGATCTTGATCAGCTCAGATCTTGATCAAGATCTGATCTCTCGATCTAGATAAGATCCTGATCTCGATCAGATCCTGATCTCGATCTCGATCAGATCCATATCTTGATCTTGTAATTTGTTGTATTTTTTTGATATAATTTTTGTTGTATGCTATAATTTTTTTTGTAATTTTTTAAATTTTGTTGTATGATTCCACCGTTGTATATATATATATTTTTTAATTTATAATGTAGAAGCATTTTTTCCTCTTAGGACCGAAGCCGGCCCGTAAATTGGTTAACCGGGACTTCGGTTACCTGGTCAACTCAGTTCGATTTCGATTCTCATAAACACAGGCCCAAATTTTTCGGGCCGATTTTCATTTTTTAGCTTTTGAGCCGGTTAGCCATACTTGCCCAGCCCTAATCACAACTAGAATTTCAAACATCTCTCTTAAGTTGTTTCTAATTGTTAAAACACAGCATTATTAATATAAAGGTTAGGGATCCTTGAACCCCCTGCTTGCTTTCCAGAAAAAGAAACGGAAGAAAAAATCGTTGTTCTTTAAAGTAAAAATTAAACACCAACAAAAATTTATGCATCTCAATTGAGTTTTACAATCCGAACAAAAGTTACCACTTTGCCTCATTTGTGACTTGATGTGCCCATACAACTAACAAAGGAGCTACCAGATATACAAGAATTGATAAATAACGATTGGCTATACATGATTGACATGCTCTGGCAATGAAAAAGGAGCTGCAGTATGATATCGACTTGAGGAATCAAATATATGCGACTCAGCTCTGTGTGCAAGTTCATGGTTGCACTTTGTTTTGTTTTTCTCCTGTACGCTGTGACTGTGCCTAGTGTTTGAATGCAATCGATATGTTCATGAAATTTATATTCCCAAATTGTCATTAGGTATTAGGGTTTATACGTTTGTGGATGAAAAGCATTAAAGGAGAGAGTATGACTGACCTTGAGAAAATTATCGATGAGGGTGCTTCAGTTCGATAAAGTAGAGCAGCAGCAGTGATCTCACAGTACACAGAGAGTGGAGTACAAGGAGCCCAAGTATGTCTTAGGGCATCCCTGCCCTTGTCTCTCTTGCAATGTTTTTAGATTCTTGCTGATGTCTGAGTACTGAAAGGTGTTGTGTATCTGCTCTGGCAAAGCCCTAAATTAAATAACATGAATAACCCAGGTCTACATTATAAATGAGGAACTGATCAAACTCAGTTTTTCCGATTGAAGACAGAGACAATATTTAATTCGTAATGTGTAACTGCCTTGGCAAAGTTCTCAGATTCTTGCAATAAGTGATTTCTAATTCTCTTAACAAAGTTCTTAACTTGGGGAAGTCTTTCAATTTCATCCGTACAAGGGAAACAAGTTGCTCAAAGCCTCAAAGTCCTCTTTGTTAGTTGCGACAGTCTTAACCGAAATTTTAAACAGCTTTAGCGACGAAATTTTTCGAGTTAGCGACGGTTTTTAGCCATTGCGAATTAGATACGGGATAATTTTCCGTTGCTAATTCAAATAGCGACGATTAAAATAACCACGGTATTGCGACAGTTGTTGAGCTGCTGCTAATAAATACTAGTGACGGTTTTTTATTAACAACGGTTTTTAACTGTTGCCGAATTGAATTTTTTTTGTAGTGAAATTCCAACTTTGGACAATCCTCTATCTTTAATTCTCGTAGCATAGTAACATGTTGCATCCCTTCTGCCAAAGCCATAGACTATGGTAAGTTTTTCAATTCTAAACATGCAAGGGAAATGTGGTGCTGAAAATCTTCATTGCCAATTCCAGCATCCGACAACTTTTTATCACTAATGCCTGGAGAGATGTTAGGTGGTACAACCCCTCTGACACCTATGAAGCAAAATCTCTAAATATGAAAGAAGTAAGTTTCTGCATAAGAGAAACCAAGTCGTAGCACCTATGAATTGTCAATGCTGCGAGACCTCCTATTTGAGGGGTAAACTTTTTAGTTTGGTACAAAACTGAAGCTCTAAAGATTGTAGAGTATTATTGTGAAAGTTTCCTACTTGTAGGAAGTATCCACCGCTAGGAAAATATTCGTCTGGGTACCTTTCTATTCTCAGTTGCGGTAAATTCAAATGAAGCATGAAGAGACCTTCTAACAACTCGTTGTTGCTGCCACGATCTTCAGAAAGCCAATAAAGATGCAACTCAGTGAGGTATAGTTTACTGCTCAAGTTGGCTGCCTAGGCATCCTCTGTGCTCTTAATGTTTTCAACCCTTTTTGTCATTAATCTTCTTCTGAGCCGGTTTAGTCCTTGCAACTCATTGATACCAGTAGCACCATCTTTGTCAGAATTCCCTACAATGAAGGGATTTAATTTCTTGAGGCAGGTCAAGTCTCCATTCCCAACCGGCAATGTAATTAATTTGATACAAGACTAGATGTGTAGGTGCTTTAGGATGCTTAAGTTTCTCATAGCTTCCGGCAACACTAATTTTATCACAATGAGATAGCAGTAGTGTCTGCAAGTTTGATTGATCACATACAGTTTCAGGTAATGATGTCAGAGATGTGCAACTTGAAAGGTTGAGGTACCTCAAGTTTCGCAAGTTCCCTACAGAAGGCGCAGTGTTGTAATTCCTGGATTCCAACCCATATCTAATTGTTAGGAGATTATTTAGGTGGTTTATTCCTTTATTCTAGGATAGCTATATATGGGTACTTGCCTTGTTATAGGAAACTACTTCCTCAAGAAGTTCAATATTTCCTAAACTATTGCTAGGTATTATGAGAAATTAGGGAAGCTACTGTTGGACTTCTTGTATAAATATTTTCCATTGGGTTAATGAGAATACAGAAAAACAATTACCCTAAATCTTTCATGGTATCAGACCAAAATTGCTTCTTCAAATTTTTTTTCCTAAACCATGGCCGGCGGCACTACACCTCCACCACCGGTAACAACATGCAACAACACATCTCTTGGGAAGCCGAACCCCGCTCCTGCTGTGCTACCTCTTCCAGGTTTTACTGCAGAATAGTGGGCGGCGTTAACAGGCGCATTTGGTACTCCTCACACTCCTTCTAACAGATTGCATGGTAAGTTGGAAATGGATTCTTGGATAATTGATACTGGATGTTCTCATCATGTTACTGGTGATGAATCTTGTTTAGTGGATACTAAAGTAGTTTCGCCATGTCTCGTGGGCCTTCCGGATGGTCAAACGGAGGTTGCTACTAAGGGGGTGTCGTGAAACTCATGGACAAAATAATACTCCAATATGTTCTTTTGTTCCTAAGTTAAACTGCAATTTAATTTCGGTTTCACAACTAAATGATGATCTAAATTGCTTTGTCCAATTTAATTCTAACTTGTGTGCTATACATGACCTGCATTCGAGGGAGGTGATTGGCACGGGTGAGAGACAAAATGGACTTTACTATCTACGACATGGATTACAGGTGCAAGCGGTTTCGGTTGATACTTCGAAGTCCTTGGAGCTATGGCATAGTTGTTTGGGTCATCCTTCCGAGACAGTAGTGAAGTTGCTTCCTTTTTAAATAATTCTAGGGGTCATTTGAATAAAGCATGTGAAGTTTGTCATCGTGCTAAACATTCTAGAGATCGTTTTCCTTTAGGTGCCAATAAATCAACTCGGATTTTTGAGTTACTACATTGTGATTTAGGGTCCGTATGATGAAGTTTCTTCGTGTGGTGCTCGTTATTTTTTAACTTTAGTGGACGATTATTCACGTGCTGTGTGGGTTTATTTATTGATTGATAAAAGAGAAGTTTTCAAGATGTTTATGTCATTTATTGCCATGATTGACCGTCAATTCTCTCAAAAGTTGAAAATTGTATGTAGTGACAATGGAACAGAGTTTAACTGCATGTAGCACCTACACATCTGGTCTTCTATCAGATAATTTTTAGTCTTCAAATCTTTAAGCTTATGGTCTTCAACCGTCTTGAGTTGTCATTCAGTCAACGCAATTCCTTCAGGATATTTCGTAATCCCATTCTCCACCAGATTCCAGTACTCCTTCGACCTCAAGAAATTTTCCATCAGCATTGCCCAATGGTCGTAATGACCATCGAACTTAGGAATAGAAGGCTGTATAAAACTATTTCTTTCTTTTGCCATTTCTTGCTTACTCGGTAAGGCTAAAGAAGATTGCTACTGCTTTGATGATTTAGGCCCCGATATGGAGCTCTGATACCAGATCTTGTTTTTTAGGTTTACTGAAAATATATAGAAAAGGAATGAAGGCTGGAAAACTGATATCTGATTGAAGAACAACTTGGCTATATTTATAGCCTTACAAGTTCAACACAATAGAATGATAAAATTCAGAAACAAACACTACTAACTACCCTAGCTTTTAGGGATACTCCTGAAGACTAGGTCAACTACGAAGACCTAAGCAAATACCCCAATAGATTGGGGTTTATTAAACACCTACAGTAATTATCAACAATAAATACTAAAAACAAATCCTGACCTCCATAACCACTTAACATGTATATTGGAGGAAGAACCACTACAATAGCTCGCTGAATACGTACTTTCCAATTTCTTCCAAGTTCTTTCTTTCTTGGGATTGAATATAACCATTTGCTATCCATAAATAAACCAATTTGTCCTTTATTTGATAACCTTTTAAGGAAAATGGAGCAAACTGCAAAACATTGCTTTAGACATGAAGGTAGATGATTGTAGCTCGTTCAATGCGAGCGAAATGGACTTTTCTTGGCCTTCCTTTAGACTTCAGATTTCATTGTCTTTGACAAATTTCCAATGGTCCTCTTCAGTTTTCAACCTTAGTAAGTGATCAGTAAGCCTCCTAGTCTTTGCTCCTAGAGGTATTCCCTTGCACCTTTTTACAATTTCATTGCCAATTGGAACCAAGTTCACATTACGGTCCTCATTTCTACCACTAAATGCATTACGCTTTAGCAAGAACCAACAATCATCATCATATAAAATGCCTTGCCTGAACGACATTGGTGATATAGGCTACTTTTGGTGAGCGAGTGTAAGGATGATTGAACTTCCTTGAGTTGCACCCTCCAAGAAGCTCTTCAATTTGTTCCATTCGCTTTGGTTTTCATTCCACACATCCCAACACGAGTAAATATTTGTTTATACTTCAGTATTTTTGTGCCTTACTTTGGATGAGTTCCAAAAATTTTGAGATCAGAAAGGTTCTTGTCAAATGTTTCAATGATAGTCTTCAAGACTCTTTTCACATCAAAGGGCTTAGATACATGCACCCAGATCATAGTTTCAAAGAACCCTATTGCGCTAGCATCACTATAGACTGGTTGAGCAAGAACAATACTTTTCCCCAAGGCACCCATGCCAACTATCAGTTTAAAATAAAATCCATTTTTTGTTTTGCAATTTCATCTAATGCGCTAAGCACTTTCTTTGTTTTGTTAACCATTTTAGAAAGAAATGTGACATTCATAGAATTGAATAAAGAAGAAACTAAACTTCTTACTTGAGCTTTAGTAACCCATTCAGCCAAAACATCATCCTCATCGTAAGTAGCATGTTTCAACTTCATTAGCCAATTTGCAATTGGCTTCTCTGCTATTTCTCTCTTTTTTCTCATCTATGAATTGTTGACAGCGTATCAACAAGTTTTCTCATATCTTTTCTCACACCCTAAATTAAACTGAATTCCTTGAGGATTAGGGAGTTGAGGTTCTCAACGAGTAACCCAACAACTACATCTGCCATAGTTTTATTATTTATTATTATTATTATTTTTAAGGTAGTGATCGATCAAATATGTATATAAGAATTTCCTATAAGACAATCTTTGCAATTGAAACTTCGTGTGACCCCTTATTGGTGGAAAATCTTCAAAATCTTGCCCGCTCAAAAGAGTTTTCCAACTTGAAAATTCGGAATAACATATTATTATAATAGACTAAATTCCCATTGGGCTGATAGTAGAAGGTTGAGCATTTGCTTATTCATTCATTCTTCATATCCTCAATCTCTCCAACCCTCACTGCCATGTACATTATGTTCTGTGTGATAATGGTCGTGTGCATGATCATCATGTTCATATTTATAAAAGTTGGACTATAGTTATAAATTCTTCATCGACAAAAGATGAAGTCCTTGGAGAATTTCTGATGCAGGGTAGTCAATGGGCGACGAGATGAGAAAATGCTGACGTTGGAGCTGCCATTTCGGTGCTCGTAAAAACCAATTTTTTTTAGTTAGTTACTTGGAACCTCTTTAGGTTTCTATAGGACAAACATCATGTAGGTTGAATGCATGACTCCAAAAGTTTGCATATGAACGATAGCACATGGGATGTGGGCGATATCATTTAGGGGTGGGCATCCCATCCCGCGATCTCGATCTCGTCCTGATTTTTTTCAGGTTATTTTAGGATTGATCAAACTCTTCCCAATTTCATTTTATTCTAATCTAGAGTGGGATGAGATCGATATGAAAATTTTCAATCATGCCCATCCATTTCAGTCCTAAATTTATTTATTATTATTAATTTTAATCAAACTACTATTCTAAAGGAAATTTTATGATATGTTGAAATTGAATAAAAACATCTACTATTTGAAAATTTACTTGCTTGATTTGGTACTCTTTCTTTAGGTAGAAACTTTAAATTGGATATTTTAGGTCAAATAAAGCCCATGAAAATTTATGCTTTTTAAAATTTAGATTTGTTATAGGACAATTATTCTTGTAAAAAAATAAAGACAAATGATGGTTTGGGTTAGTTTTGTACTATGAGTTATGTGGTTTGAGAACATTGTTCTTAATTGTACATTTGTATGAATGGTATTTCAACTCTTGCGAAAATATGCAAGACATACCTATGGAGGATTCCTTCCATCTCTCATCATTCACTTGACAAACTTAATTTCATTGTAATGTAATCCTTCATAAATTTTATATGACATTTAATATTGTTATGATGAAAGTTATATGCATATAAATTTGACATTATTGGTGTGTGAGCAATGTGAGATGAAATTCTTTTATTATTTTTCATTGGAGGACTATTTATTATATGCTCATCTCATCCCACCCCGAACCCATTTGGGATGGGACGAGGTCGGATGAGTTCTATCTCGTCCCGATCCCAAACGAATGGAATTGGATAGGGATGAGGTCCATCCCGTCCCGTGCCCACCCCTAATATCATTGCACCATGCTAACTTGCTAAGTTGTTGGAATTTGCCTCACATTAAAAATATGTATAACCTTGCTATTTTATTCTTGCATTTGGGAGGTCTTAAAAAGAGCTCGAGTTTTTCATGTTTTCCTCCCCTATGTTTGACATGACACATAATAACTCGTAGATTATATGAACGAGGAGAGTTGCTATGGAGAAGATATAACAGGTGGTTCTCGAACAAGATGAGTCGAGAGGTGGACAATTTTTAGAAACCTTACAAAATAGTATTTGTGGTGAAAGTTGTAGGTGCAAAGAGCCATTGCTTTTGAATATATAACATCTTATTTTCCAGTAAAATTTTATTTTCCGATGCTTAATTATCTACATAAGTAGAAAAATAGTTTTTATGGAATGACTAGATTATTCTTCAATTTTTTTGTCTACCCCCCCCTCGGATAAGCATGAAATATTTTTTTTGTTAATACAACAAAACATGATTTAAACAAAGTTTGAAACATTATATACCATCACAAAAAGTATTTACGAGTATAATTTTTTGGTCGCAATCAAATACTAGAAAATAATTTTCCTAGTAAAGTTATTGTTGTAGTTTTTTTTCTCAAGAAATTTATTTTTCCTAGGAATCGATTTCTTGAGCTATTAATCATGTTAAGTGAGAAGATAAGAGAAAATGGAGAAGGACATTCCTCAAACCATTTACTAAGTACAACCCGTTGAACAAATAACTAGTTTAGTTGATAGTTTTGATCCACAAGCTGGCACTCTTGGGTTTGGGTTTGGGTTGGTGTTGTTTATAAGTGGTTGGGTACGGTACTTTTGTTTTCTTTTCAAAGTCAAGGAGTCTATTAGGTCTTTAATTTTATGTTTCTAAGCGTAGCAGTGAACCCAATAAACCAATAGCTAGTCGAATACACTTGTGGTGAAAGTATCACAAATCTAGGGTTCGAACCCTGTCGAAGGCATTAAATGATTTTCAATCTAATAAAAACCAACTCACCATTTGTATAAAAAAAAAATTTTAAAAATCCACCAAAATATTGGAAGACTCATATATACATGATTGGTGTAGGGAAAGACTTATAATCAAACGTAAAATAAAATAAAAAGAAAATTTTGTCATTTATCTTGAGAATCACTTGGGGCATTGAGCATAAGCTTGTACATATTTCTGTAAAAAAAAAAAAAAAAAGGGAACATATTTCTGTGATTGAATAATAGTTTGATTATGTTATGCTAGTCCCAAAATATATAATTGGGGATGTAGCTCAAATGGTAGAGCGCCCGCTTTGCATGCGGGAAGGTACAGGGTTCGATCCCCTGCATCTCCATTTACATTATTTTTTCAAGGGTTTTTCGAACAAGCTTTTTTTTTTTCTTCCGTAAATTTCAATTTCGGGTTTTTCATTTCCATAAATTACATCTTTTCGTAAAATTGGGGTTTTTCTATTAAGGGGATCCAAGTTGAGAAAGAAACTCGAAATCGAGAAAAAGTCTTTTTCCTCTCATGACTCCACTAAGGTTAATTTCGTTGATATGAGCAATGGTAAATTCAAACAAAACGTCGTAGTGTACAACAAAGGAAAATTCAAAAGATCCATCCCGAGCACACCAAGGGCAACAAGAAAAATGCAACTTGTCACCATTGTGGCAAGAAAAACCACTTCATTCGTGATTGCAAGTTCAAGAAAAGTAAGGATGCCAAACTTAAGGCCAAAATGGTAGAGGATGCTCTTACCGATTAGTAGTTGCTATGGTATCTGAAATGCAAATTGGCATGGTCACTGAATTGAACATGGTTGCAACCAATATATCTTCTGACTGGTGGCTTGACTCTGGGCCAACCATTCATGTTTGCGATGATAAAACACGGTTCAAGACGTACAAAATAGAAAAAAGATGGTCTAGAAGTGCTTATGGGAGATCGTCATCCTATCAAGGTCCTAGAAAAAGGAACGATTGAATCCAATTTACTTCTGGAAAGGCACTCAAGTTGAAAAATGTTTTTCATGTCCCTGATATCAAGAAGACTTTTGTATCTGCTGATTTCTTATGCAAGAATGGCATTAAGGTTGTGTTGGTGTCTAACAAGTTTATTCTGTCAAAGAACGGTGTTTTTGTTGGGATGGATTATTCTTGTAATGGAATGTTCAAACTCAGTATTAATAAAGTGAATTCTTCTGTTTATATTGTCGATTCGTCTTTTGATATATGACATTCTAGGCTAGCACACCTAAAATGTAAACCTCTGAAATATTTGTCCAAACATAGTCTAATTCCTTGTAAAGAAATTATGACTAAAAGTTGTGAAACATGTGCTCCATCGAAAATTAAAAGGAAGCCTTTCAAGAAGGTAGAAAGAAACACAAATATTTTAGACTCAGTGCATACTAACATATGTGAATTCAATGGAATAAAACCAAATCTCAACTATTTTAGAATTTGGGGATGCTTGGCATTTTATAGAGGTTCGCAAATTGAGTCCTAAAGGTATAAAATGTATATTTGTTGGATATGCATCAAACTCTTTAGTATATAGGTTGCTTGATGTAGGTTCAAATGTCATTGTAGAGTCTAGAGATGTAGAATTCTTTGAAGAGAAATTCTATTATGCTATTATTACAATGACCGATCATATGCAAGAACCTATAAAGGAAACAAGTCCTAATTCATCTCTTAACAAGAAGAGAAAACAACCAGATATGGTTTCTGAACCTAGAAGAAGCCAAAGAGCTATAAAAGAAAAGGACTTAGGTCCTGACTTTATCTCTTCAGACGCTATGATGTTTTTGGTTGAAGGAGACAGAAGTCAAGTTATAAATAAAATACGCATGGTGTTAATCGTTGAGGAAGATCCAAAAAGTCTAAATGAAGCAATGGCATTTAGAGATGCTGCTTTTTGGAAGGAGGCCTTTGATGATGAGGACTCGTTATTGTCAAACCAAAATGGATTTTAGTTGATTTACCACAAGGATCTAAGTCTATCGGTTGTAAGTGGGTGTTTAGAAGAAAATATGATACTGGTGGTTCCTTGCAAACTTTTAAGGCCAGGTTAGTAGCCAAAGGCTTTAAACGGAAAAAGTAGTAGACTAATTCGATACTTATGCACCAATAGAAAGATGTACATCAAATGGACGTGAAAACTGCTTTTCTAAACGGTGATTTAAAAGTTTACATGAACAACCCGAGGTGTTTGTCCTACCCTGAAAATGAAAAGAAATTTTGCAAATTAGTGAAATCTCTATATGGTCTAAAACAAACACCAAAGCAATGACATGAGAAATTTCATCATGTAATTTTGTCAAATGGTTTTAGACATAATAATGCTGACAAATGCATCTTCTCTAAATTCACAAATGATTATGGTGTTATAATCTGCTTATATGTAAATGATTTACTAATATTTGGAACCAACATGACAACCGCTATGAGAAAGTGTCTAAATTCAAACTTCAAAATGAAAGATCTAAACGAAGTGGATACTATCTTAGGCATAAAGGTACAGAAGCATGATGGGGGTTATGCAATGTGTTAATCACATTATATAGAAAAATGTTGTAGAATTTTAAACACTTAAATATAAAAGAAGCACCTACGCCATATGATTCTAAGATGAAGACGCTTGAAAATACGGGAAGATCGGTTGCACAAGTTGATTTTGCTAGTGCAGTTGGAAGTCTAATATATGCTACACATAGCACTAGAAAAGACAGCATTTGCTGATTGTAAACTTTCAAGATTTACAAACAATCCTAATATGCAACATTGGGAAGCAATAGGCAGAATTATGGGTTATCTTAAGAAAACATTAATTTGGATCTATTCTACAATAAATTCCCAGCGACACTGGAAGGCTACTCAGATGCTAATTTATCACTAAATCAAGTGATAATAAATCCACCTCAGGGTGGATATTTACTATTGCTGGTGGAACAGTTCCTTTGGCATCAAAGAAACAAAAAATTATATCACACTCCACCATGGACTCTGAATTTATAGCATTAGTAGTCGCAAGCTAAAAAGCAGAATGGTTGAGAAATTTATTGTTAGATACAAAGTTGTGGCCACAACCAATGCCAACAATTTCTTTGTACTACGATAATGAAGCTACATTGTCTAGAGCTTATAGTAAAATTTATAATGGAAAATCTAGACATCTTAGCTTAAGACATCAGTATGTCAAACAGTTAATAACAGATGAAGTTACTAACATAACCTATGTAAGGTCAAATAACAATTTGGCAGATCCCTTTACCAAAAGACTTTCCCGAGACATGATAAAGAGCACATCTAGTAGAATGGGACTTCAACCCTTAATAACAAGTTACTGATAAGTGGCTTAAAAATGCACGTACTTATTATTTTATATAGCTCATTCCAAGATGTTAGGTTCATATTGCTAAGTAGAGAGGATAAGTTTTAAAACTTTTAATGAGTTACAACAAAATTTAGTGTCTTCATTAGCGAAGACACATGTTGGTAACCTCACCTATATGAACATCAAAAGTGTTGCTGCTTTTAACAAGAGATTTTAGGGTAGATCTCTTGTAAATGTTTATGAAATCAGGATGAAGCACATGGCCTTAATAGTGCTAACTTGTTACAGAACTTTGTCCAAGGAAACTTTGCATATGACCATGTGTATAGTATTTTCCGATTTTGGCATGAGGATACACAATTTGAGGTATAATATTTTCCGATTTTGGCATGTTGGTTATTTGAGAAAAGTTGCACCCTTTCAATGAATTAGATTCATCTATTCATTTGAATAAAAAAAAAATGCATTATTCAATTGAAAAGACATATCTATTCAACTTCTATATAAACCCACCATGTGATTTCTCCCAAAACCATATGAAAATCATCCTTGATTACATATCTTCTTATCTTTCAATTCCTACGGTTTCTTTCTACAAATTCTAAGAAAGAATTAGTTATATCTAAACTAAGATTTCAATCTTTGTTATATCTTGGAAGTAATTGAGTAGGGGACAAATAACACTTTAAGGAAAAAAGTATCATACGTGCATCAGAGTCGAGCTCTCTACCTATTCTCAACTCAACTTTTCAACATGCATTCATTCATCAATTACTCTAACCAACGGGGAAATATAGAGAACAATAGCCATGGCAATGAAGACCTCCAGTGTAATACCTGCGTTTAAAAAAAAAAAGAGGAGATTTTGGGCGGGGCGAATCAAATATGTAGTTATTTTGTTCAAACTTTAGCGTAGTTTTATTTCCGTTTGATTCTCGTATCAAGAATGTGTTATATTATGATGTTGTGGCCGGTTACGATCCGCCTGTGTACGTGTTAATTCACGTATCGGCATGCAGCGATTTCTGTGGTGGGTCGAGGTGTGACAGAGCTTGGTATCAAAGCCATTGTTACCGGTTCACATAGAACATCATCGTATACCACTTTCTTGAGTGAATTGGGTAGAGGAGTTAGGACTTTTGTTGTGTTGTTTGATGTATGGTATGTGTGTTTTATTTTTCGTAGAGGTTGTTTGGTGATGGCGCGTGGTAAGAGATCCCAGGGTGAGAGATCAGGCACTGCTGGGGAGGATATCTCTTAGGCTTTCATGGAAATGATGATCCAGTTGGCACAGAATATGAGGCAGGGCAATCAGTCTGAGGATCTGTTTACTCGGCGCAACAGGGATTTCGTCAGCTTGGGTGGTGAAAGATTTGATGGTACTGGAGATTCTCTAGCTGCGGATCGGTGGATCCGTAAGGTAGAGCTCATATTTGAGAGGATGGTGTTGACACCTATACAGCGTACTGAGTTAGCAGTACACCAATTTGACGGAGAGGCTATGTACTGGTGGGATTTAGTGAGGCAGAGCCGTGATGTGTCAGAGATGCAGTGGGATACATTTTGCCAGGTGTTTGAACAACATTTTGTTCCTGATTCTGCCATAGCTGAGATAGTGGACAGGTTTCTACATTTACAGCAGGGTTCTAGATCTGTTTCTGAATACTTGGCCGAGTTTACACAGTTGAGCCGCTATGCCACTTATTTTATAGACACACCAGAGAAGAAGAACATGAAATTTTTTAGTGGTCTGAACCCGTTTCTAAGGAAACAGTTGATGGTGATGATTGATCGTCCTTTTGAGAGATTAGTGGACGTCACTTTGAGTCAGGAGCGAGTGGACGCCGAGTGTAGATAAGAGACTTTGGTTCAAAGAACTAGAGGTGCAGAACGCAGTCAGAGGTTTGGCAGAGGAAGCCAGACAATTGAGCAGGAACAACAGCCAGAGCGTGCCGCGGTCCAGCAAAGAGACCCTGGTAGAGGGGGGCCAGTTAGGACTGGCAGAGACCGCAGAGGTGACAAACGTTCTCGAGGAGATCATCGACAGCAGCAGCAACAGAGACAGCCTAGGTGGGGTGGTCAGACAGGAACTAGGAGCGGTTGCTTCACTTGTTGTCAGGAGGGACATGTAGCCCGTGATTGTCCAAGAGGTCAGACAAATCGATGGGAACATGTAGTTTGTTATACTTGTGGACAATTGGGGCACTTTTTCAGACTTTGTCCTCAGAATAGGGATGGACCAGCATAGCAAAGGGCGCCTCAAGGACAGTTAGCACCTGCGCCTGGAATTGGTCAGAGAGCCCTCTCCCAGCACCGCCTGTTCGCCTAGCAGCTATTCCCGATCAGGGAAATGTTGAGGGTATGTTATTTTATTTATTTTTATTGTCGTTTTGTGTGTGCCAGTTGTAGTAAGATTTGTGTTATGTGCATTATGCGTAGGAAAATTGCATGTTAGTGTGTTATGTGATTCAGGATATATGTATTGTGTGCTAGGTTTTGTGCATTCGTCTTCTTCCCTGTTGATGTCTCTTTTCGATACAGGAGCATCTAGGTCTTTTATTTCTAGACAGTTGGTTGTTAGAGACAACCTTGAGGTAGTGCCTTTGCCGGAGCCCTTGTGCGTTGTGTCTCCCTTGGGTAGTTCGGTTTGGTTGTGGGAATTTTGTCCTCGTTTCGAGTTTTCCTTGTTGGGGTACAACTTTGTGTTTGACTTTATTGTTTTGAGTTTTGAGGGCTATCATTTGATTCTAGGGATGGATTGGTTGTCCAGTCATCCGGTGATCATTGATTGCTTGCATAGGTCGGTGATGTTAGCGCCACCTGATGTTTCGCCTCGTGTGTTGGCTTGTGAGCCCGATTCGATTTCTTTGATGTCGAGTTTTCTTAGCTCTCTTGAGATTTCTTGTCCCGACACCAGTTCTGTAGAGGTTGTGTGTGAGTTCCTTGATGTGTTTCAGGAGATTCCTGGTATCCCTCCTCGTCGTGAGGTAGAGTTTCGGATTGACCTGGTTCCTGGTATTGCACCAATATCTAAATTAGCGTACAAGCTTGCACCTAAGCAATTGGAAGAGATGAAAGTACAACTTGATGAGTTGCTTCGTAAGGGGTTTATTCGTCTGAGCAATTCACCTTGGGGAGCTCCAACAATATTTGTATCCAAGAAGGATGGATCATTGAGGATGTGCATAGATTATCGAGATCTGAATAAAGTGACCATCAAGAATAAGTATCCATTGCCTCGGATTGATGATCTATTGGATCAGTTGAGGGGAGCCGTAGTGTTTCCATAGTTAGATTTGCAGTCTGGGTATCATCTGATGAGAGTTGAGGAACATTCCGCTCCAATTACCGCTTTTCGGACCCGTTATGGCTTGTATGAGTTTCCAGTCATGCCATTTGGATTGACAAATGCACCAACTTTCTTCATGGATTTGATGAATAGATTGTTCAGTCCGTACTTAGGCGGCACCTAGGCGTTAGAGAAATGCCCAGATTAATGGCTGGGTGGAGTGAAAAATTGGATAGGCGCTTAGGCGGGTTTTGGGCGGGGTCTAGGGAAGTTTTTTTTCCTGGTTGCAAAAATTTATGTGAACAAGGAGTTGAGATTGGTCGTTCTCAGATCGACGAAAGAGGATGCTAAGACTAATTTGTATAAGGCTGATTGTGTTCTTATTTTATTTTTCTTTCCCCTTTTTTTGGAAAGAAACAATTTAATTATTTTTTATTCAGTATATGTCTAAATGTAGCAAAAGATGATTACTTAATGAAATTCTCAAAGGGTCTGCCGGTACCAATTTTAGTAACGTAGATTTTATCAAACGTGACCGATGTCATTAATGCAATTTGAAGAAAAATAAAAGAACATGTTTGATATTTGTCACAAATTCAACTTTGTATAAAGTACCCATCATGACCAACTTCAGTTATTTGAGTTTTAATAAATTTTGTTCATGATTGTTAATTTTTCATGTTTATAAATTTTGCACATGTATCTTGGCATTAAATTTGATGTAATTGATAGGGTATTATGCTTAACTTTTATAAATTATTAAAGTTATAATACAAAACCTAAAATCGCCTAGGCGCCCACCTAGGCACCTGCTCGCCGCCCGCCCACCGCCTAGCGCTTTTTAGAACGCTGATTAAAATGCATACAATCAAAGAAAACAGATCAACGGGAGAAACATAAATTGACATGCACTCAAACATGATGTAACTATGCACATGAAATGCAACATGAATTCAAAACCACATATTTTTCCACAATCACATCCTCCATCTTGCCGAACATGTCCCACCCTGACATGCCTCTATACACACGCCGATACCACTCCTGACATGTATGTTCCCAAGCGAGGTGCCGCCTGAGGGACATACATATCACCATAGAAGACCGGTCGTGCGGCCCCATCACAAAGTATAGCGCGCATCGGGGAACTATCAACCCGAGAAAACAAACTTCATTCTCTAGGCCACGGATGCTACTCCCTTTCGCAGTATCGAACGGGTGATATGCACCAAACACAGTATGCAAATCGACCTGACATGCACCAACCCCTGTATGCATGTCCTCCTGATGTGCACCAAATACAGTATGTACATATCCCTGACATGCCGCCGCCACATTAGGCATATCCACCTGTGCATATCCATCTGGATAAAGTTGTGGAAAATATATAGTTTTTAAATTATGCAAGTCAATTACCAAATTCATAACTAAAATAGCCATATGACTCCTATGCTACATGCCATTGATACTCAATGATACAACCGCTGTCATTGCATAGTTTAAAGCAGGAATCATAATTTTGACTAGTGTTTACACATCCATGCAATTATATGAAATGTCAGTAACTAACATGGTAGATTTTCTTACTAGATGACATCCATGTCACAAGCTAACCACCACAATATTATGAATATCATTTAAACAAGCATTCAAATGTTAATCTTCAAAATAACTTACAAAACATCGAATCGGATAAATTTTCCTTCTTTTTTTACTTTGAAAACCCGAGAGCATTTTATTCTTGATAAAAGATGAAATGTGAAAAGAGTTCGCACTCACCATAGTGGAAATGGGTTTCCAGAACACAAATCCTACCAAATCCTACCCGCCTGTGCTCTAAATTCGCGGGTCAACAAATTAACGACTCAGGAAGCTCCTTAAAACTACAAAAAAAGTATCGACAGTGAGAAACGTGCTTGGCGACAGCAAAAAGGTAATGGACAGCTCGACAAAGGTCTGAAAATTGCTTACCGGGGACGCAGGGGTGTCGGAGACTACGACAAAGCCAAAACTCGACCAATTGACACCAACAATCACACTACATAAGGCCACAGGTCGTGAATTGGTCGGAATAACACATCGAATCACGGGAAGGTGGATCATAGCTTAGTAGCACGATGGCAACCCGGATTCACGCCAATGAACCTCCCTGTCAACCTCGCAAACTTGAATTTTTTAGAAATTCTCGGCCATACCCCCACATCTGCATGTGGGGGTTATAAGTCTTGGATGTCGGCTCAAGCTCCACCCGAGGGAGGGAACTAAGTCGAGCTGCTCGAAAAGCCGACAAGGGCTCCGATCGAGCTTTTTTTCCCCCTTCGAACTTGTTTTTGGCGGAAACAACACAAAGGAATGAGAGGGGAGAGAAAGGAAGGGAAAGGAGAATGCTCGTCTGGTGGGAGCTGCGGCTGCGCTCGGTCACAACCTGAGCAATTCGCCGGAGAAGATGAAGAAAAGACGCAGGGGGAGAAGAAATCAGGGAAGAAAAAATAGAAGGAAGCCCCCTTCTCTTAAAGGTTGGGTGGATATCCACCCCTAGTGAAACTCTGAAAGCACCCCTCCCCAAAACCAATTTTTTTGAAAACTAATTTAATTGAGGATTAATTAGTGAAAAATTAATACAAGTGTTACAACTTTCCACCTACCTTTTGGAGAGATGGGCATCACCCTATACGTCGTCTATTGTATAACTCATTTACCGATTGTTGGTAAGTCGGTTAGAACGTTGATGAAAATGACGGCAGATGAATGTGTTACATTATAGTTGAATGGTTTGGGGATTGAAAATAAAGAAGCAAATGTCCATGTGAAGAAGAATGACAGATATGTGAAAATGAAGTTTATTCAAGACAACTATTGTAGAATCGCTATGGAAACTGATTTTCTTCAAAGGAAAGAACAAGTGTGTAGGAGTTACTTGTTATTTCTTCTAGGTATGACTATATTTGCTGATAAAAGTGGTACAAATGTTCAGATTGAATATTTGAAGATGCTGATGAAGGTGGATGGTGTTAAAAAGTATGCATGGGGCGCATGAGCTTTGGCATTCTTTTTTGTTTGTTAGGCGGTGCTAGCAGAGAGGGTACGAAGCGAATTTCAGGATATTTGCTTCTTTTGGAGGTATGTTTCAAATTTTTTATTTTGTTAATTGCCCTCATAATATATAAGAATTTCTTAATATTTATTTATGTTGTTTTCGTTTATAGGCATGAATATATGATCACTTCAGACTTTGGGGTAATGCAAAACTGAAGTAGAATGTTAGACTCTCCACCATGACTAAGTGGGAACCCCCACAAATTGTAGGAGTTTTATCACTCTTAGAGAGCATCTCGATGACATGTCTCCTGAAGAGGTAAAAATGCATTTTTAAGTTCAATAAAATTATTTGTATGATGTGTCATATATTAACAAGTTTTAATTATTATAATTCGTAGGTACTTTAGGACCCTTATGTGGAATCCAAGGGAAACACTCCCCTTCATGGCATCACATGGTTCACGGGATGTTTGTTATGCCTCGACGTAGAAGAACCCTATCACCCCGATAGAGTTATGAAACAGATGGGAAATGTAAAAGTCATCCCAAATCTTCCAATTTAAGAATAAAACTTGATCTGGCAAGCATTATTCAGTGATGTACGGGGTTCTGTCTTTGTTCACTGAAAGATGGCATTAACATGTCGTGCCAACTAACGAACAATGTGCCCCGGTGAAACTTCCATGGGACTGTAGGGAGGATTACTTGGACTGGTTTCATCGCATTAGTCATCCCTTCGTACAACCATTGAACAAAATGAGAAGTCATCCCCTAAGAAGACATTTTTTTTTTCAAACAAGAGGGTAATTACAAAAACTTTACACTTATGGAAGATCTAAAATTTACATGGTTTGAACTAACATCTAATGTTTCCCTACAGGAGATTGTCATTGCTCAAGCTCTTAAGGTGGTCAATGTCTCTATTAAAGAAGGGGAATGTTTACAGGGTTATATTGCTTGCACACCAAAATAAAGTATGGGATTTGCTAGAAGAAATGTCTACGCCCGTTACCTTGGAATAAAATAAAGAAGAGCCTGACGTACGCCCCAGTGTTGACAGTGGTGAAATTGGTAGTGGAGAAAGTGAGCGTAGAAGCAAATCGAGGCATAAACAAAAACACTATGTTCGGAGGCAAAGATAAATGTGTTGTCTGTTCTATTTTCAAATTCAATTGTTCCATTTTGTAAACTTCATAAATATTTGTTAACAAGCTGCAAGTTGTTTCTGCTCTTCGATATTGATTGTTCCATTTGTTAAGAAGCTCTCATATTTTAAGATTTTTAGAATGAATAGGTGTTGTGCGATGCTATTGTTGTAACAAAGTAATGAAAAAACTTGGGGAAATGAAAAAATTGATAAATAAACAATGCGACAAAATTGAGATAATGTCAGAAATAAACAATGCGACAATGCGACTTGTATGGAATTCACATAAATGATTAGTTCGGAAGACTTGTATGGTTCAAGTTTAGGTTTGATGCGACTAAACTTCATAAACAATATCAGAAAGTCGAGTTGCAGAAATTTTTTCCGAATTTTACTCTATTCGTAGTGACCAATGCAAGATTTTTCAAAAATCTCGCATTAGTTCAAGCGAACAGTAAAAGAATCTGCAAATTGTTTTATTGTTTGCCTGGACCTATGCAATTTTTTTGAAAAATCTCGCATTGTTCCAGGCTAACAGAAAAATTTTCAAAAATGTTTTCCTGTTCGCCTGAAACAATGCAAGGTTTTTCATTGTGAACAGTAAAATTTTCTGAAATTTTCCGCAACTTTAGTTTTGAAAATTTTCTAATATTTTTTTTGAAGTTTAGTCGCATTGTCGCATCAAACCTAAACTCAAACTATACAAGTCTTCCGAACTAATCCTTTATGTGAATTCCATACAAGTCGCATTGTCGCATCAAAAACTATTTTTGCAATTTTTACTCAAATTTTTCTGACATTATTTTCTGCTATTGTCACATCAAACTATTCAGTTTTGTGATTTCGCATTGTCACATCAAACATAAACAAAAGCTCGAATTAAATAGACTCAAATTCCATATAATATATTAACAAATCTTAAACCATAAAAGTCTTCCGTAAATTAAAAAAAAAGACGACTTTTCTAACAAAAAATTGGTTCATATGTCAGAAAAATTTTACAATTGCCATTTACATTTTTTTTATCACAATATTTGTTAGCAAAATACAATATGTGCATCAGTCCAATATGGTTACAACCTCGTTTGACTTGTTGACATTCTTCTTATTGAACTTTTTCAACATTGTTGCACCAATCCTGAGTTGGGCATCGAAACTACTCTTCAATGAGATTGCTTCAGGAAATATGCGACACGACCAAGTTGGTACTATCAGAGGCAAAGGTGACTACTTTGCGCAAGGTGTTCCATGAAACAAACACCTCATTCGTCAAATTGTGGTGCCGGGTAAACATATGGAAAATAGGTCGTGTTTTGGTTCCCATATAAAACAAAGACACGCTGGTAATAGTTCGCTGCGAGTTCTAACATATCGGGGTCCATAAACTAATTTGTCATGTCTTTCCGCACTTGACGTTCTTGAATTAGCAAAGCATCCTTAACAACCTTGACCCCTGACTCGTGCCACATTCCAACCCACAACTGTTCATTACTTTCAAGCTCCATCAATAGCTCTTTCCGTACTTGTTTCCAACCACTTTCATCGTCGTAATATAGGAATTTGGCTATGCATCGAAATCCACAATTTCCATCGCCTGGAACATTTTCAATGTTGTCAATATAATCTGTATCCAAGATGAAATTCGGCTCATTAATTTATTGTTACAAATTTTTGGCTTCCTTCTCCTTTTTGTTTGACAACTTCTTACTTTTGCCTTTAAGTTCCTATTGAGTAATGGCGTATTCGTGGTCCGATGGATCCCTTTTTGTCGACCTCTCGTGCTTAGAAAACTTCTTCTTTTTGGGTCTCCCCTTGTCAGTCACAAGTGCTAATGGTTCACTCGTTACAGTGTCACCCGAGCTACTCAACTCTAGAAGCTTCATCTTTATCACCAACTTCTGATCATGAGTTGAATCATTAAACGTATTCATAAGAGCGTCGACTACTGGGTCTATAATCATATCCCCACATTCACGAATAGGTGTTGTGCCTAGTTGAAGCCAATACTTGTCTATGGTGCGTACTGAAATTTGCCACGTAGGAGTTAGATAACTTGTAAGTTCATGAGCATAAGGTAATCCATGAGTGGTTCGAAGCACACAACTACACTTGACAGGGTCAATGTGATAAGGGCATAATTGTGCTATTTTTAGTACCATATTTCTATATGTATTATTAGCTATTATTTGTTAATTATGGTACTAATTGCTATTTTCATGTTTGTGTAGGGTTCCAATTGCAATACTTTAAAATAGAAGCAAATTGGCAATTCAGGAATACTAATTGCACAAGGACTTCACACAAACAAGGAAACCACACAAACAAGGAAACCACAGACAGAAGAAATCAAGAATAAAAAGGGGACATACCTGGCTTTGAGAGGGCATCCAACCACCCATCGAGCAATAACATTGATCCACTGCCTCCACCATCTCCTTTTCCTCCCTGATCATCCTCGCACAAACCCTAGCCGCTGTCACCCACCATCCACATCCAGCGTCGCAGCAAGCCATCATCATCCAGAAACCTCCTTCACCAACACAATCTTCCATCTCACACAGACACCTCCGTCCAACCCTTCTTTCGCCGGCCATCTTCCTCACACCAGCTAACCGACACAGACCCAAAACCCATCACAGAAAACCAACTCAAAATCCCTCTCTTTATCGCCCTCAATTTCTTCTTCTTCAACTGTTCATCTCCTCATCTATTTGTTCATCTCGCAATCCACCCATCGCCTCATCGCCGTCACCATCAGAACCCGACATCGTCATCCCCTCACTCGCATCTTCTTCTGGAGAAAGGAGCTGAAGCAGAACGAAAGGAAGAAGTGAAGCAGAGATCGAAGGGAGCTGAGGAACAGACCGAACAAGCAATTCGCGTGAGGAAGGAAGGAAGGGATTTCGTGCTATTCGTACCCCAGTTCCATTAGTACCACCACGGATCAGTGTTTTGTTTTCATCTCTAAACATCTCAACTCTTTTACTTATTTTAGTTTGATTATTGATTATGGATTACTGTTTGAACATAATTAATATGTCTAGCTAAACTCCTCTTAGTTAGGGGTGAATTCAAAGCCCCAAACATGTGCTTTATAAATTAATTGAATTTAATCTTCCTTGCTATTAGTGATTGTGTTTTACTTAACTGCTTTATAGAGAACTTTTCCTTTTATGTTTGTTAAGGTGGCCAACTTAGTAAGCATGCTAGGATTTGAGGCTAGAGTATAGGAGAGTTTCACCTAATTGTTATGATTCTGTACTCACAAGTAGTAAATACCAAGGAACGTTGGTAAGGTTAAGTCAAAACCTAGGCAATAACAAGATGCTGATCATACTTGTGATTGCCTAGTCAGTGTTCATATTTTTTACAAAACCTAATGATCTTAGATTGCTATTTAACTTGCGATTCCTGTTTAGATAGCATGATAAGAATAGTTTGAAAGCGACGCTTAGTTTAATTCAACGAACTTGGAAAAATAATAAGATTAATGCAGTGCGGTCACGGTTAGTCTTGAGCATTGTCTCTCACGAGTTAGCAAGTGTTTATTGAAGATTAATTTATAAGCATATGTTTGGTGTGTGGAGATAAAACCCTTAGCTAATTTCTCATCTTTGCCATCTCTTTAGTTTATTATCTTTATATTAATTTTCGTAGTTATTTTCATAATTTAATTTAGAAAATCCAATCCCACTTTATTTAATTAATTAGGTTGTTAGTTGTCTTTTAATTATTATTAGTGTAATTAACAAGCCCTCTAATCCCCGGTCTAGAACGATCCCTACTTATTCTATACTACAAATTACAAAGCAGGGTATTAAGTTATGTGCTACTAAAATAGCGCATCAATTTTTGGCGCCGTTGTCGGGGATTAGAAAAGTTGTTGATTGCTTAATTAGTTTTTATTTATTTTTATTTTATTGATTTTTTCTTTTTTCTTTTTTTCTTTATTTCAGGTACTAGTTCATGCACAATAGGAGATCCAGCGAAAACTTGGTAGAATACGATTCAGAGCCTGAGAAAACATTTAGAAGACGAAGACGAGAAACAAAAGAACTACAAACATCTAGCTCTGAATCTGAATCTGAAGAGTTCGACATGGGAGATAATAGATCTATTAAAGAACTTTCGGCATCCACCTTGGACAATGCCGCACCCTTGTGCATTCAGTACCCATTAGCCGCGCAGGGCAAGACTGAGTCATTTGAGCTGAAATCTAGCCTACTTCATCATATTCCGAAGTATCATGGTCTTGCTATGGAGGATCCAAATAAACATTTAAAGGAATTTGAAATAGTATGCTCCAGTATGACTCCAATAAATGTGGATGAAAACATTCTAAAGTTGAGAGCATTCCCCTTTTCTCTGACTGATAGGGCTAAGGATTGGCTCTATGAACTACCTTCCGGAACAGTATATTCTTGGGAAAGCATGAAGAAGGTGTTTCTAGAGAAATTCTTCCCAACTTCCAAAATTATTTTATTGAGGAAGAAAATCAGTGGTATACAGCAAGGTCCAGGAGAATCATATCCGGCTTACTATGAGCGCTTCAAAACTCTCATAGCATCATGCCCGCAGCATCAGATGAAGGAGGAGCTCCTGATTCAATACTTTATGAGGGATTGCTTCCTCTTGAGCGACAGATGTTAGATGCAGCGGCAGGAGGAGCTTTGGTTGATAAAACTCCAGCAGCAGCAAAAACTTTGATTGCAAACCGAGCCTTAAATGCCCAGCAGTATGAAGGAATTGGAGAGCCTTCACGCCAAGTCAATGAGGTAAGTACTAATTCTAGTTTGGAAGCTCAAATGGCTAATCTCACCTCACTTGTGACTCGGGCCCTAGGGAAGCCGAATATGCTAGGAGTTGCACAGGTTTGTGGCGTGTGTACAAAGCCAGGACATCCATCTGATCAATGTCCTCAACTGATTGAGAATGGCGGTTGGGAGAATGTCAATGCAATAGGTTTTCAGGGGCAAAATCACTATAGAAATAATCCTTATTCGAACACCTACAACGAAGGTTGGAGAAATCACCCAAGTTTTGGATGGAGAAATTCAGAACAACCTCAACAACAGACTTCGAATCGGCCACCTCCTGGTTTCTTTCAAGGATCACCTGAACCACCTTAGCACAATTCAGGTATGCCACTTAATTATGATGAGATTCTGAAATCATTAACTATTTCTCAGCAGAATCAAGCAAAAGATATAGCAGATTTGAAGCTACAGATGGGACAAATAGCTGAGTTTATTGGACAAATTCGCGAGCAAGGAAAACTTCCTAGTTCTACCACTCCAAATCCGAAGGGCAGGTTTGAAACTGCAAAAGCAATTACATTGATGAGTGGTAGGCAGATTGAGAATGAGCCAATAGTCCCTAAACAGAGTCAAAACAAGAAAGCTGAGTTACAGAAGGATGATCCATCCATCATTGAAAAACCAGAACTCCAAGGTAAGAAGGTGAGTATTCCAAATTCAGTTTCTGCTAATCTTGTTCCACCTTTTGTGCCTTTTCCAGGTAGGTTTGCCAAATCTAGGAAAGATGAACAAGATAAGGAAATTTTGGAAACCTTCCGAAAAGTCCAAGTCAATATTCCGCTTCTTGATGCTATTAAGCAAGTGCCTAAGTATGCAAAATTTTTGAAGGAGCTTTGCACAACAAAGAGACGACTTCGAGACGGAGAGGTAGTTAAGGTAAGTGAGAATGTCTCCGCAGTTCTTCAAAGGAAGTTGCCACCGAAGTGTAAGGATCCAGGTAGTTTTACTATCCCTTGTGTTATCGGTAATACTAAAATTGAAAATGCCATGTTAGACTTAGGTGCTTCAATTAATGTTATGTCGTATTCTATTTATCGATCTATGAATCTTGGGAAATTAAAAAATGATGGTGTTATTATTCAATTGGCTGACCGTTCTAATGCATATCCTCGAGGTTTGTTGGAGATGTGTTAGTGCAGGTTAACCATTTGATATTCCCAGCAGATTTCTATGTTCTTGAGATGGAAGATTCGGAATTATCAGCACCTTTGCCTCTTCTTTTAGGGCGCCCCTTCATGAAAACTGCGAAGACAAATATTGATGTACATGCGGGGAAACTGACCATGGAATTTGATGGTGATGTGATTGGCTTCAACATCTTTGAAGCCACGAGATATCATGATAAAAATCATTCTTGTTTTTCTATTCATGTGAATGACAATTTGGCCCAAAAATTGTCAGACCTCAAAAATGAGGATGAACTTGAGACCAACATCACTACTGCCGTTGGATATGAGAGCAATGGAGTTCCCTATGACACAAAGAAGCGGAAGAAATTTCAGTTGAATGAGCTTGAAAAGATTCAGAATGAGGCTTATGATAGTAAAAGCAATTATAAGGAGAACACTATAGTTTTTCATGATCAGATGATCCATGGAAATACTTTTGTCATTGGAATGAAAGTCTTGCTTTTCCAATCATGTCTTAGAACTGGTAAGTTGCGTTCTGAATGGGTTGGTCCTTTTATTGTTACTAATGTTTTTCCTCATGGTCCTATACAGATTAAGAGTGTCACAACCGGAAAGGAGTTTAAAGTGAAACATCATCGACTTAAGCCCTATTATGAGTCATTTGTGGAGCATGACGTGGAGGACGTATCACTCCATGTTCCTACTTATTCTGAGGATTAATTGGAGATACCGTCAGGCTGCACGACGTTAAGACAAGCGCTTCTTGGGAGGCAACCCAATCAGATTTGCTTTCTTTATCATTTTATTTTATTTTCGTTGTTTTTGGTTTTTGTTTGTTAATAGTTTGTTTTTCCGCGTTTAAATCTTTCATTGCATGTGCTATAATCTATTAACATTGAGGACAATGTTAGGTTTAAGTGTGGGGGAACAAAACATTGTTTTATTTTGAATTATTTTGAAAAAAAAAAAATATTGTTGGTTTTTATTTTCTTTGTTGGTATTAGTGTCAAAAAAAAAAAATAATAAAAATAAAAAAATATTAGTTGTTTTGAGTCTTAGGATACTTTCCAACACAATGATGAGATTTGGTTTTTAATTACATGACTTTAAGATGATTTATAAACATGATTTAAAATCTAATATTATTCTTTGGTTAATGCTTATTTATGGTTATTATATGCAAATTCACATGTAATCAACTTAGTAATTGGTACTCATAGCATGCTTAGTTGAATTTAACTCATTCTAACCCATATGTGAGTTTTGAGCCTATTGTTCCTTTGATTTTGAGAGTTTTTAGTTAGGTCATCTTTAATTTCTTTTGTCAATAATAATTCGTTGCATGATCTCAATTTTGTTTGCTTTGGTTGCCACTTGGATTGCTTCCAAAATTAAGAATGAAACACTAGAACTTGTATTAATTTCGTTCAAAGCATCATATTGAATTGCATGACATGCTTGACATGATAAAGGCACCTAGTTTCCACCATTGCCAAATTAGCCCAATCCATAATATTTTTTCCTTTAGGTTAACCCCATTGAGCCTGTTATAAAGCCTTTTATTTCATTACCCTCATTCTCTATCCTAATAAAACGAGTGGAGCATAATTTGATTTGCAGATACTTTATTATGGTTCAAGGTATGTTGAAAAGCAAGTGTGGGGGAAGACCCTTGTGGTAGACAGTTCAAAAAGAAAGAATCTTCAAAAAAAAAAAAAAAAAAAAAAAAAAAAATTGAAGAAAAAAAAAGAAAAAAAAAAAGAAGAAGTTACAACAGGGATACAAGTCCTTATCCATTCAGTATTACAGTACCATACAAATAGTTCAATTCTTTTTAAGTAGATACAAAATAATTGCTGAAGCTCTTCATTATCAATGGGCCACCTCGTCATTTTTCCACTTATGTCTTGAACCATATGATTCTTTGCTAATTTCTCTAATCTTATCGCATGCTTTCACAATTTCTTCAAGCCCTTTGAAAACTTCATATCCGTTCTTTCTCTTCCCTTGACCCCTGGCCCCATTACAACCTGAATTAAGACCTTTTGATTGAGTGTATCTTGCAATGTCACGATGTGGAGATTCGAATGAGGTATGAGCATATGGTGTCACTAGTTCTTGCATTCAAGTAGTAGCATTCCTTCCATGAGATCATATATCTATTAAAAAAAAAAAAAAAAAAGTCAGAAAAATGCCATTATTTCTTGTTATATCATATGTGAGCTATTTGTTTCCCTTTCACATCAATCCACTCACATATAACTAGAATAGGAAGAGCTATTTTACCAAACAATCAGTGAAAAAGAAAGGAGTGTATCTAGTGAGATTTTTGGGGTTAATTCTTCTTGGCACGCGCTTGAGTTTCACAGTCACGTCGATTGATTTAATTGTAGATTTTTATATCATTGCTATGAACGTGTATTAATTTTTGAATGATGTGGATTTAATCTCGTGTTTACAAAGAATCTTAACATGTCATGATCCGTTGAAAATCTCTGAGACAAATGTTGGAAAGTATAGATTGAGTCATTTGAGTCTTTTATTTTTGTTTCTTAGATTTGCTCGAGGACAAGCAAAAGATAAGTGTGGGGGACAATGCCCACATTTTCACACTTCCGAATTTCTGAATTGATCAAATCATAGCCTTGTACGCCACTGACCCATGAAGTTTGCCAAATAAACTGAACATATGGTCAGTCTTCACATTCGTCAGACTTTATTGAAATGAAGATTCTATCTCTACCAGTTGGATTTCGACAATATCATGCATATTTTTCCACACATTCAGGAATGTACCTTGTGAATTTTCCAACGAGTGCTTCAACTTTGAGTGTGCACCTTTAACTCGACCGGTTGTCCGGTGGCCAAAATGCATAAATGTATCGGTCCATCACTGACAAAGTACTCATTCTGAGGATACCAAACCGTCCTGACATATTCCAAACGCTTTAGGTATGATGCTCATCTTCTATCAAACTCAATTATGGCATTGTTCCATTTCTCTTATATACTTGATCTATACAAATCTGAAAAGAAATATATAAACTTGCCCCACCCTTCATTATTTGCAAATTGTTTTTTGCAGTTTTTCTCAACACTTGTGTTAATGTGCCATGTGCACAATAATCTCCTTGCCTTTGAAAAAACTCGCTTAATAGCCTTGATCAAACTCAATTATCTATTAGTCACAAACACGCTTGGCAAGTTGTCTGACTCAAAAATTCCTGCAAATTTTTCCAATGCCCAAACGTATGACTTTTCCTTTTCAGAACACATAAAAGAAAATGCAAGATTGAAGGTCTTTTTGATCTACGTCACACCAACAATCTCAAATAACGACATCTTATATCAATTCGTTTTATATGTGCAATTCATAAGCATTACTTGTGGAAAATACTTTGCCAACTGAATAGATTTAAGATGCGCCCAAAAAAGGTTGGTGACTTTATTCCCCTCATCAACAGTATACCACTCTATGTACTTGTGTTCCCTTAACAAGTGTAGAGTATGTTGCAAAGTTGTCCTACCTCTTTATTGGAGTATATTTATCCAACAAACTACATTGTAAATATGCTTCAAATTCGAGATATTATTCGTATACATATCTTTCGGCCGAGACAAGATGTGGCGAGGGTTCACACCCAACTTTGTGATATTCTACACATATATCATCTTCTCTTCATTCAATTTACCAACAAACAAATGACCAACAAGTGAGTCTGATCGAGGATGATTGGGGGTTCCACATGTCACTTACAACATCCAATGGTCATTCTCCAGTGGGATCCCTCTCAACTGAAATCTGCAGCCACACTTCTTTGTACTGCTTGATCAAACAAAATTATTTAACCTTTTATTGGGCTTCCCTCCTTTTGCACAACCAAACTAGATTTTTCCCTTCCGTTTTTTATTAGCAGGTTTCAATTTAATGATAATAACAACTATGTTATTATCCCTATCGATGCCTTGGACCCAAGTTATCAACGCAGACCTTGATGAGAATACCTAAAAAAAAAATTTAACTTGTTAATAACAACATATTTATAAAAATGGAAACTGGTGAAAACGAAAACACAAACTATCTTATCTCGTCTGTAACAAATAAGTTATTATCATCGACTACCAGAGTCATTAATCTTTCTTCATTGTTAAAGTCACCACTTCCATCAACATTATCATCATTATTCTGCATAATGATTCATTTTATAATTAGTTTCATATATTAATTAAAATTTTGATTTACTTAACAACAAAATGGCGGTTACCTCTAAATGGTTCGTCTCTGGGTTCTCAACATCTTTAAAAGGCATCTTCATACCTATTACATCCATTAGAAATGTATATGCACCAATGCATCATACAATAATCAAACAATTATTTTGAAAAAATAAAAATAAATTAAGATGCAAATTAGATGAATTTTTTATGCAAATTACACCCATAGGAATGGATTGTTCTTGCTCTTTAAATTGATCATCTTCTTCACCCTTAAAATCTTCATTTTTAACATCATCAACTTCACTAAACCCTTTCATTTTCATCTAATAAAATCAAGATAAGTTCTTCCAAGTGAAATGTAATCGAGGAGGGAGAGATAGGGGAGCGGAAGAGGAGGAGACCAAGGGTTTTTGTAATTTTCCTCTGCGATTTTGGGGTTTTTGCGAAGAGGAAGAGATAGGGAAGAGGAGGACAACAAAGGTTGCGAGGAAGTGTAGTTTGGTCGCCGAGTTTTGAAAGACACGCACCAATGAGTGTGAGAGATCGAGGGGGGAAGAGGAGTTTGTGTTTTTGCATTTTTTGGTTTTTTGGTGTTTTTTTTTTCGTTTTGAGTTTGGTTTTCTTTTGTTAAGTTTTGCATATTTATTGGTGGTGTGAGTAAGTAAGAAAAAAAACCCTCAGTGGTGGTTTGAGAAAGTGCTTATGGTGGTGTGGAGTGTCGTTGCCATATATTTGTATGGAGCCAAATAATCGTACATGTGACAAGCATCAACTCATTGGTTCCTACCCAGTTGTATGACGGCAAGAAAACTCTAGCCACACAAGATTTACTCCCTATAACTAGGGTTTGTATAATTCAAAGGAACATTTTCTTGAGAAATTTTGGTAGAAGTGTATGGGGAGAAGTTAGAATCAGTTACATAATTTCACTCATACTAACTGCAAATGAAAACAGCATTGGAAAAAGGTCGTTGCTCAAACATGTTTGGAATTTCAGAATCAAGCAATCACTGATGTCTAGAAGTCGCTCCCACTTGCAAAAACGCAACGTTACAGATACAAATTGCTCATATAACAGTTATAAGACAAAGAAACAAGGTCGACTCCACCAACATTGAATCATATAAGACATATATATATATATATATATATAACTTAAAGTTCAAAGAAAAAAGAAATTAACAAGAAATTAACAAGAAATTACAAAGGGAGAAAAGATATTGTTACTCCTAGTCTCTGTGTCCTTCCACACTTCTCAACCTCCATAGTTCACCTCTTCTACCCCTCACAAGAACACCACTAACGTAAAATTCAACAACAATAAATCATCTGTTTTTTTAAATTAATAAGAATGGAAGCTAAAAAGCCAGAGACCAACGCTGATCTTCCTGTCTTTCCTATCTCTGTCTATTTGCAATCCCACAGAATAATGGAACTACGATGAGAAGGGAAATTGGTAGCATTCCCGCTTGTCACACAAGAAGTTGCAGGTTGCAGCAATCCTTTACCTGGTGCGCGAGCTCCCCAGTGTGAGCTCTAGGTCGTCTGATGCACACTCTTCGTGGATCCTCTCCCCCTCCCATGCCTTCACTAGCCCTGCTGGGTTGCTGCCAAAAGCAAATTCATCTGACATCGACATACCATCTGACATGGGCACATCAGTAACATGGTTGGAAGCACTGGCCATGACTGGAGAGCATGTTCCACTCTGCCCCGGTGTCCACATACGAGAGCCTCCACCTGCTGATGCTGCTTCTTCCTTGAAAGCAAATGGGTTTGATGAAACTAGGCTGAATGTAGGAGAGGCAGGCCCACCAGTTGGGATTCTAAGCCCTGCAAGCCAAGCAGGGTCAGGGAGGATCTGACGACCTGGGCTAGGTGGAGTTGATGAGGGAAAGGAGGAATGATATCCACCCCAGGCGGGACCAGCAGTTGTGTCTTCCCAGTCATTCTTGATACGAGGGGTGCGAGAAGTAGGAGAGCTTAATGGAGGGGTAACTGGAGCGCTTATTGAACCGTTAGGAATGTAGAGAGGATGGGGCAGCTTGGATGAGGAAGCTGAAGATGACGAAGATGAAAGATTTTTTAACCATGGGATAAGGGAATTCCCATCTGCATTGCTTTTGGTATTGGGAACGTAAGAAGATGTGGCTGGACTTTGGAAAGAGGATGAAGCTGGACTGGGGTTGTACGAAATGCAAGGACTTGGGCGATATGATGAGCACGGGCTCACTGTACCAGAACCACCCCCTACATCCATGCAGTCAACAGGCTTGCACCCCTGCAGATATATGCAACAAATCACAAAATTAGACTTCAAGGCATTTTGTAAGAATCAAGTTGCAATTCAAGAATTTATTCGTGCAATGAACATTCCATGAAATCATCGAGAAAGTATAAAGTACTTTCCATGGCAAATCAGGGGTTGGAGACACATAAAACAAGGCATTCTTAACACTCACAGCAGGACTTATAATGAGTCGATGAATCTAGATCACAAGCTTTTCCAACTTCTAGTTAGAAACTTACATTACAAAGTTATGATCATTTCTCAGGAAACTATAGATTCATTTTGATGATACAGGTGACTAATATACTGTAACTATCTTAGGCTTCTGAAATGATAATAAATGCAGGAATTTCAAGAGAATAATAATTTCTGGCGATAAGAAAATATATTAAATGTGAACTACAAACATAGAAGTAAACCAGGAAAATTGATAAACCTTCCAGTGTACATGCTTTCTTTGGTTGTCATAGCAAATAATTAGAAAATGTATGCATCACTTTGCGGATTTCCACCTCATTTTGTGGGATAATGTTTGGTCTCCTAAAAGTTGAGGCGAATTAGGGGTTAACTGTATCCAAAGCACCGCCATGGGTTTGCTTGGAAAGTGAGTTTGGAGGTTCATTAATGAGGGAGAGGTACAGCCAAGTCCCCTGTGGTTGATTCACCAAGGTAAGCCCATAAACGCCCCTTATAATATAGTACATGCTGTTGAAAAGACATTTCGAAATGTCCAAGAGATATGAAGAAGTAGATTACTCAGGAAGTGAACTCGGACACCGACATAGCTTTCTGGGATGATGTCTAGCTTGATGCATTCCTCTCTTCAAGTTGCTTTCCCTCAAGTCAAGGCAGTTATGTATGGTAGCTGAGTTTTTGGTTGCAGAAAAAAGGAACGAGCGTAGCAACAGCCTTTTGATACCAGGCTGGCTAGCTCGGAAGAGCAGGTTAGGTATTTGCCAATGAGGGCAGTCATTCTCTATTTCTTGTAGATATGTACCCTATTCTCCCTGCACCATAGACGTACTGTTTATACCTTCATGTTTGGGTGTGGGCCAGTGGCAATACTGTTAAATATTGCTTTTCTTTTGTCAGTGATTACTCTCGCTGACTTTTCTTTTAATTAATACAAAATGTTTGTTGTGCTGATGAAAAACAAATACAGACAAAGTCTTGATTTAAATTATTTGGCCACTTTCAAAATGACTACTAATCAAATTATTTTGCCGCTTTCAAAATGACTTCCAAGGAACTTACTCAATCCATTCGAAATTCTCTACATAACTACATTTGAAATTAGTTCACTCATTGAATCTTAGACTAACTCAATGATTTTTCATTAACAATAAACTGGATTTAAGGGCATGTGGCAACCAAAAGCATAATCACTTCTACTTATGTTAGAAGCATTTATGATCTTTATGAAGAGATAAAAAGTGAAGAACATGCGTTACACTGATGGGTAATTTTAGAAGCCAAATTGCTCAATAAATCAAAAGAAAAAAAATTAGCTACAAATTTTAGAAAAAAGGTAACTAATAAAAATAGAAAATATTGGTAAATCCATACTAACTTAGGTAGTTTTCGATGGTCATATGCAAATAAGTTGTTTTTCAGTGAGTTGCCCAACACCCCCCTAACAATGTCATTCGTTCCACATAGAATTTAGGAAAAAAAACAGCATGGATATCCAACCACCCCTCTTAATTTGTAATTTTTGAAATTACTACTCTTAACATAAAATACAGAACACCCGAATGAGCAATAATGAGCAAAGGCCTCAATGCCTCTCTTAAATTGTCAACTTATTGAGGAAATTACCAATAATGAGCAAAGGTCTCAATGCCTCATTTACCTTTTCATTAGACCTTTCAATCCATTGTCACCTGTTTTGGTGCCTGAACAAGGGGTTGAGGGGAGACATGGAGGGTGATTTTTGTGACTCGTGATGTGATTGATTCCCCAACCCCAGTGCTCTGACAGTCAAGCTGGACCCAAGGACAGTGAACAATAACTGATGATTGAGATTTCAATGCACCTTACAATTACATACCCAATGATTGGGCCATTTTGCACAATTGTCCACAACAAAGTGATATAACAATTACAGGCATCATCTCCGAGGACATGAGAGGGTTGTGGTGGGATTAGTGAAATTGAACAGGTGTTCCCCCAATGCCTTTGAATTTAATTATGTTAGTTTTTATATCGTACCATATTATCAATTTTCACCACCTAACCAATCTGACTTGTGTTGTGTTCCCATAGATCTACATTTTTTCACCGTAGATCCATCAATCTACTTGTTAGACACGCATACATAAAACATCCAACACCCTCATTGACGAACCTAGATCACTGTCACTACTGATCTATAGTGATTCCCTTGAGTTCCACTGAATTCCCTGGTAGATAACCTCTGGTATGCAAAATCCACTAGGTTAGGTGCAACCCATTTAAGCTTAATTATTACCTTTACAAGTTCATAATTTCATCAAGCATCTCCATCATTCGCATCCACATTGGTTCCCCAACATTTGTGTCTCTATCATTTAAAGCATTAAATCCATCTTTACAATGACACGATTTTCCTATGTTGGACTAGTTATCTCGTCAGCGTGTTTTGTTTAGGGACCTTATATGACAAACATCTTAGTATCGCAAATAAAGGATTGGCTACTGCACATCGCAGTGATGAAAAAAAAAAAAAAAAAAAAACTATATACCAGCTCACATCAACGTGTTCTTGCTCTAGTATGCTGACAAACACCCAAAACCCCTAATTTTTTTTTCCGAAAAAGTGAAACCTGACAACATCGCCCTTGCAATATGGGGAAAAAAATCGATAGAGCCCGAGTCTAGCTAACCCAAGCTGATGAAGATGCTAAAATGCAGCGGAAAGGCACACGTTAATCCATGCAAGCACCAGATCCAAGCTGAATTTCAGATATATTGATCGATGATATTCGATGACAGTTGATTTCTACAAATCTAATTAGTTAAGAATATTTTGGAAACAAAATGTAACTCCATGAAAAAGTTAGTAAGAAATTAGTGAGAGAAAGTAAAGTAGGAAGAGTTTAGGTTACCTTTCTGTAAGTGGTGCCGTCTTCTTCAACAGTCCAACCAGCTTCATTACAGAGAGCTTTCAAGACCTCGTTGTTGTCACAGTGCTTCGGAAGCTTATAGTTTCCGTACATCCGAAGTCCGGAGAAGATCTTTGCCGCGATTGCTCTTCTCCTTCTCTCTCTTCTCTTGTTGTTCTCTCTCTCCTTCCATGTCGGAAGTCGAGTTCCAGACGTCATCGTCTTCAGATCACAGATCTAATTCACCTAAAAACAGATGGATGGATCCAACACAGTACAGAGACAAGAAATCGATCCAATTGGGGAAACAGATCGAATCGAACCGAAAGAAGAAGAAAAAATGAATGGAATTTTTGTTAAAGGTGAGAATTAGAGCTGCAAATCTGAGGGTGGGTCAAACAAATGAAGTGAAGTGAAGGAAGGGGGGGTTGGGTTTGTTTTGTGTTCAGACTGGATGAATGAAATGAAATGAAGCTGCTAAGCTAAAGCTAAAGGAGTTTGTTTAGTTTGCCACTGGTATTGTGAGATAATTACGAGAGTGCCACGCCACTGGATTAGTAGTTACTTGGTAAGTTCCTATTCAACGTGTGGTGCACTGTTGTATGGCGTGGAAGATTAGTCCACTGATAGATGGAGTTTGAAACGGCTAACAGAATAGGTCAGGGGGTTGTTTTGCTTTGCTTGTTTGTTATAACCGGACATATCATATTTTGTCAAAAGCCAAGGATGAAAAATATACACGGGATTGAAACCGTTTTTAAGGATTTCATTTTTGAGGGGCCAAAGATTTGGTTTTTCATGAGCTGAGAGATGGAAAAGTTAAATAATACATGTATAAATATTTTCCTCTCATTAAAAACACAATTAAATAGCTAAAAATTAATTGATATGAGAATTGGATTCAGTGTATCGGATTATTTGGGTCTATATCTGAGTTAACTTTTCATATTTGGTAAATATTAATGAGAATAATTCTAGGGAGCTTTGTTAGCGGTTCTCTTTTGTGCTTGTTTGGAGATTTTTGTACACTTATACCCAGTGACAGAGCCAGGATTTTTGTTAAAATGGCGGAGTGATGTCATAATTAATTAAATATAATATAAAAATTAGTTACTTTAACATAAAAAAATTTAAATACAGCAAAAAATGGAGTACAACAAAGATAGTCATTGAAGATGATTACTACTATAGTCATTGAAAATTATTACTACTTCTAGAAACACAACACAAGATAAGAGTTTGAATCGTTGACTAGTACTACATGAAGAAAATGAGGAGAAGATTGGGTTGCTTACGATTTTTTTGTGGAGATGACCAACACAATGATTAATGAAGGCACCTGATACCTATAAAAGAAGAATAAGGTGGTTTGGACCCTGCTGAATCTTGTGAAGATGAGTTCAAATAACTCAATAGTTATAGATTTTTGAAGATGATGAAATATGGGGGTTTCCCTCATCTTATCCAATCGACGGAGTGTGAAGAAGAAACTGTGAATTTTGATTTCTTTGAGAGATTTGAGGGATTTAACCTCTAACTTCAAAAGTAGAGTTTGGATTTGATATCCTGATTGAAGTGAAAAGTGATAATAGAATGGCAAATGAAAAAACTAATTGGGGGACAAATAAAAAAAAATCTCAAAAGTCAGCGAGGGCAAGTGCCCTCACGTGAATCCGTGTTTGCTTATACCCCTTCGATAGATAATATTTATGGTTGTGTTACAAAAAAAATGAGTAAAAAAATAAATCAAAAGAGACCCAAAACAAAGCTTCCTAAACATACTCAATTAATAATGGCATTTTGATTATCCTAATAATACAATTAAATATGCACCTGACCTCAAAATATACGAATACAAATTAGGATCACAAAATTTAACAAGCCTCGTATCAACATGATTCATAATTTGTTATTAAGATTTAGAATAATGGAAATAACATTGAGATAAATTTGGCATTCTTAGATTTTGGTTTATTCATTGCTTTAGATAGTTAGTAAAAACAATATGCTTTTTTTACTTATGTCAAGTAAGCCTTAACATAGATGATGAATTTAATTTAAAGATTGCTTACAATAGGTAAGTCGGCATTATGTTAAAACAATAACATATTGATTATATTATAAAACGAATATGGGTAGAGTGATTGAATAAGTTACAATCTCCATGTTATGTTCTTTTTGTATAGGTTGGTGCTCTATTGAAATTGTGAAACACATTGGAACAAGGACAGTGAACATATGTTTTTAAATCAAAATCCAACTGTCCTATTGAATTCAAATGTATTTTAATAATCGGCACATTTTTTTTTTCTCAAAATCTCAGCTCAATCATAGTAAGTTATACATAAAAGAGGTGGGTGGGTGGCATCCTGACCCTAAGTGCTAAGTGGTGTTATTAAGGCACAAGCCCAAAATGAGGGAAATTTGGATTCTTATAACAACATGGATCAATAATCCAAAGAAAAACGTAACTAGCCAAACACAAGTCTCAATCACAGGCACGCGCACGTGAGAGAGACCATGGAAACTCTGTGGCGTTGTCATAAAATTAAAAGCAGTCTACATCTAAATGTCAAAGAAAAACACATGAGAGGGACCATACCATGGACCATTTCTTCGTGTTGATTCAGTCTGTCTGTATAATACATACATGCATGGTCGCATGCAGAGAGATATTTTAAACATGGATGAACAAATTAAACAACGTTTTGGTTGGGTTGAGTCCCAGCCCAGTAATGGACACCTGCACAGATAGAAGATGACGTGACAATACCACAATAATAGAGCAAAATTTCTTAAAAGTGCATGATTTAATATAATATTATAGAATATAATACTAATATAGCAGCGAGATTATGAGTCTTATAATTAAGGTCTCTACAAATAAAATTACAAATTCAAAGATTGTGAATAGAGAGCAGTCTCTATATGTACTGTTTTAGGTTGCCGCGGATCATCATGTAGAATAGAATGGAGCATCCCTAAGTCTCCCATAAAAAAAAACTTGTTTTCCACTTGCTTAGCTTGGATAAGAAGGAAAGCCGCTTCAGCTACATGACACTCCGCTATGGTACTATCAATCACCTTTCCTGTTGAGATTGAACCAAAAAACTAGCATTATATATGACCAAAATCATGTCCAAAACCAAATAATGTGAAATAGGTTTGAGCTATAAGTATCTAAGGTTAAGTCTGTGACATCTAACTGAATGAATTTGAGCCTGTATCAATGCGGTGATATAGCAATGCATCCAAAACACATGCACTAATCAATCACACAACACAACCTCCTGATTTCGTGTGTAAAATCCCTATACTATCAGGCAACATGGCTTTTAAATACCTGACTGGTTGGAAGGAGTGTAAGCAACTCCTTTCTCGATATGCCTTGATCTATTAAAGCACAACTCACAAACTGACAATTACCAACCTGGTCACACTTAATTTGGCAAAAAAAAACGAGCCGTTTAGTTGCATCCTTTATTTACATGCTTAAAACACCACTGATCAAATTGCATCAAACCCCATTCCGCTATTACAGTTCTGAAAAAAGTAAAAAAAAGGTCTAAAAGACAGATATTCAATAATGACAATGAAATAATGAAGCAAGTAGAACATTGTTCAAATAATGGTGTTGAGCTGACATCAAAATTCTGGCAGCTTTCACAATCAGAAAATTATGAGAAATAGAAAGCAACAGTAACTAGAACTTTTCAGTAACAAAAGGTTCACCCTTTTTCATTTTCACTAATTTAAACTGTATAATTTAGGACCAGCATCCAATCGTATCTTGTTACTGGTAAGTGGTAACAGCATCAGGGAGAAAGGAACATGTTTTCTTCATCTTCAAATTGACATACCTTGAAAGGTCCATATGGTATGGATAAATGGAACCAATTAAATTGCAGTACCTATTTGTTTGAAGATGTAGTCAATAGTCGTGTCCATGTTGTGTTAAGTATTGCACAATACTTGAGAGCATCTCAAAAAACGACCACCCACAGTAAGAGTTCTGCACACTTAAGTTCCTTTCAAAGCTAGGTATTCTTTCAAATTGAGCATAGCTTTTGATTGGTGGTCAACAAGTCAACTTCTATATATATCTCTCAAAACTAGGCGCCCTTTCAAAGGGCAGTGTCCTGGTGAATAAGTGCATACCTTCTAACCCTATAGGATTAGAGGGTGTTTAACTTTGCACCCGATCTAACCTCTGGCCAAACTTTCATCTTGAAATTTTGGCTCAATGAAGGATGTAAGAAATTGGCTTATTGTGGATGTAGAAGGACCCAGCAAGTCCACTGCACTTCAGCTGCCTGAAACAGCATGATCAGTATCTTCTTCAACAAATAATTCATGGCAATATTGACTAAGATCAACCACCTCACTCAGCAATTTGGTGATGGAACCCTTTATTTCTTCTGGTACTATCAGCTGTGGAGGTACCAAGTCCAAGGCATAAAGGGTGAGGACTTTCATCACATCGGCCAAATTCAATTGATGAACTTTCTGCCCCACTGTATGGTTCATCACTTTGCATGAAGTTTTCAACTTGCAAGGTCGGCAAACCTAAATGCAGACATGAGAAACAGAGAAAATCAAGTAATAAAATAATAAGATGAAAGAAAGAAGTGGCAGAAATGTAAAAATTTTTACCATATCTTCTTGAATGCTGAAATATGGGTGTAATCTTTTAGCTGCAAAGGCTGTTTTCTTTCCAACCGAAGGGCAACCAAAGAGTGCAATCCTTTTTAAATCATCACCCGACAAACATCTGCAAGGCCAAGATTCACAGGTTACAGCAACTGAAGCAAAAATCTTGACGACCAGTTAAACTTGTTTGGAATCACACTCAAAGAATCCAATTCTCAGATGTAATGAAAAACATGGAAGTGACATCTCTATTACGTTTAAAAAAAAAAGTGTGTTTGGTTGCATTGAACAGCATTCAATCTAATGTAATCATTCTCAGAGGCTTTTACTAAATTGTGGTAATGACCGACCTAAGTTTTTGGACCAAAAGGAAGGATCACATTCCCATGTTTTCATAAAATATGGGAATTGAATTCTATAGTGGGCATGGAGTGTCACCTACGACCTTTTTTTAACGAGGAATATGGTCATATCTAAAAATCTCCACAAGGAAAGTATTGACCAAAATGGTTATATTACGGATGGAGTGGAGTCTGTAATTGTAATTGTACATGTGTCAAATTCCAATAACAAAAAATTAAGAAACAAACAAATAAGCACAACATAAAATATGACCTTGCTATCGAGATCCTCCATCTGATGAGACTGATACAATTCCTCATCCTCCCCATTTCCAGCATGTCCACCTTCAGTGCAATGATTTCTCTTTTTTCAAACCATAATTACCTGGTATGGGAACGAGAAGGTATGTCGAAAGGGAACATATACAGTTGCGCAAGTTTTGATGGTACGAGATTCGAAGGGGTAGGGAGATTTGGTATTGCATTTAGGGTCGCAATTCATGTATTATTTTGATTCGATACACTATTTTGATACGCATTTGCTTTATATTTACATATATATCTGTATAATAAAAATGAGACAATGTACAAATATCAAAAATGTGGACAGACACCATATATGGTGTCCTATGCAACAATCAGCAATAATATACGTCGGATATGATATTTATGAAGTCTAATATGCATCTCCACTTTCATACGCATGTCATGTTTTTTCATATCATCTAACTAACTACTAAATTTATCATATCAAAGTAACACGATGATGTTCATTTAATCTTATCCAATGAGAACCAAAGTAGTAATCATCTTCAAATTAACAAAGCTGGTGAATCCTAACAACAATTCCACACAATCCTCTAGCAAAAAAATTATTTACAAAGCCATTACTCAATGTAATTAATTTTTCAGGTGTAACATCTGGAAAGAATCAAGGTCGTTTGAAGTCCTGGACTTGCAAGCATTGCCTTTTCTACTTTTATATTCACTTGGTTATTTGTTTTTGGTTGTTTAAGTTAGTGTGAATAACTTAAAAAACAAATGAGCGGTGGCATTAAACATAAACAATGAATAGTGGCATTCAAAAAAAAACCTTTCATTCTGCTTTTCTTTGTTCCTATACAATTCTTCATGGCTAGTTAACATTGCTGGACATATAACAAATCTGCATTCTTACATAATTGTAGCAATGCTTGTAAGTCTATGACTTTAAACCACTTAGATTTTTTTCAGTTTTATCTCATTGAATAATGGCTTGGCATCCGGTTTAGCAGACGATTCCCTAACTTTTTTTCTAGACAATTGAAAAGAAAAAACTTTTGCTAAAGGATCCACTAGCTTTGGTAATTCAACAAAATCATCACTTTGGTTCTCATGGGAGGGGATTGGACGAACATCATCACGTTCCACTTGTTGCTCTTCTCTTCTCTCTCTTTTTTTTTCTTTATAATTCCTAAAACCAATTTTGAAAATTTATGTATTGATGATTATGAATATTTAAAATATTTCTTATGATTGATTAACACAAACTAATGGTACATATTTAAACGAGTAAGCCTTCCAATTGGTTACATGTATAAAATTGAACATGCATCTAATAACATTTTAGTTTAACTTTTCTAAAAATTGATAACTCACATTATCTATTTATTAAAAACTTTAATATCCATTTACAAAATCAATTTATTAATCAAATATAACATGACATGTATTTGAAAATGGAAATGCTTATCATAATTAGACTTCATAAATATCATGTTTGTTGTATATCGCTGATTGTTAACATATTATACCATAAATGTTGACCTTCCACATTCATATATACATACATTCTCGCTTTTCTTTTATATATGAGTATATACAATAAAATCATATCAAATTACCATACTAAAAAAAAATAGTGCACAAATTGCGACCCTAAAATATTGTAACGACTCGGCTTACTTCAAACTCCTTACCATAGAAACTAGTATACCCTGAATCTGCTCACATTTCACATACTATCTCGTTCTCCATAACAGGTAACTATGTTTTTGATAGGTGGAACATGTCTTGTAATGCTCAACCCCTTTCTTTTTTCTTTTTCTCATAGGTCATGTCAAAATTTTAATCTAACTTCACTGCGGACTGTGGGCATCTTCAAAAGAGTTTTGTCCCACTTTAAAGTCCATATACACTAGAAGGGGCAACCATTTCCAAACCAACGTGGCTGTCAATTGTAACAAAGTGAGACCAGCCAACATAGAAAGGAAGGAAACACGTCAAAAAATAGTTTCCCTATCTTCTTCTCATGCCCACTTGTCCACGTTATCTCCCAATCAACAACATCCGACAACCTAGAAAGATCCACATACCAGACAAAGTTCCCTACAAATGTGAATTCCCAGCAAAGGAATTGATTTTGAAATAACCAAACTCATTCACCCTTGCATGCTCTTTCAAACAAAAAAATGTAAAGCCTAGGAAACAATCTTTAAGAATTTCATCACCAATAAATACACCATGCGAAAACTTCAGCTCTTCATGTTTCCACTAGGGCTGAAAATCGAACCGACGGCTCGGTTTTTCACCTAAACCGAACCGACTTAGGTCGGTTTTAAAATTTTCAAACTGAAACTGAACCGACCATTAACAAAACTGATCTGAAACTAAACCGATTAAAATTGAATCAAAACCGAAATAAAACCGAACCGACCGACTATTTTAAACCTATTATATTATTTATATATAAAATATATACTATTTATTATATATATTCGGTCGGTTCGGTTTGGTCGGTTAAAATCACATAGAAACCGAAAATCGAACCGACCACTTCGGTTTTGAATTTTTTGAAACCGAAACCGATCCGAACCGAATTTAAACCGAACCAATCGGGTCAGTTGGTTTAATCGGTTTGATCGGTTTTTTGTTCAACCCTAGTTTCCACAACACCACGTTGAACCGCATAAGAAAAACATATGTAAAGTAGGGGATGTTCCTTCAAGTGCCATACAACTTCAGTGCATGCTTGGAGAGCCAGTTTGTACACTGGACTAATTTGTGTCCCTCGTGACCGTCTTCCATCTTCCAAAGACTATCCTCTTTCGATTTGTACCTTCAAAGACAACACACAATAGAGCTTTGTTCATGATTTGAAGAGCACAAAAACAAACCTCTTACTAGCACACGCAAGCTCCCAATTAAGAACATGAAAACCTTTTATCACCCTCACCACCACTCCAAAGAAATCATCACCAATCTTTCAAGCTTTTGGGACATGGATTCAGGTATATAGGAAAGAGCATATAATATATTTAAATGTTCACCAAAACGCTTCGAATAGGACTGAGTCTACCAGCTTTGGAAAGCATTCCAGCCTTTCACATGGCAAGCATTTTACCCACCACCTCCTCCATTGGACTTGCTAATACTCGTTGAACAATCACAAACACATTCCTCCCAGCATTCTTTCATTTTTTATTTTTAGGAAGAAAGCATTAGGTCATCAAATCGAAAAGAGATTTTCTAACCCTAACTTCCAAAAGAACAGGAGTATATGGTTGGATCCCACCTGAGTCACACAGACACAACCCCAATGATCTTCTCTCAACAAAGAATATGTCAACCTTGCATGACACTGAATTGGGCTTATTGGACCAAGTGTCCCCTTAGAGGCAAATCAACTTGGTCCAATAACATTAAGGTTATTATTAGACCGAATTGTGCTAATTACTGGACCAAGTTTATGGAGACAGATCAAGACTCAATATGGCTTCCACCTACTCAACATCTTCGTGATTTATCACCAATTACTGCTCCCTAAACTTTTCACATTTTCTACGCAACAACCCGACAGAACAATTACTATCACACCCATTTGTTGCCATACATTTTCGATGTCTGAATCATCATCATTGGAAGAGCATAACTCATCCCCATCAAGACTCAATTCCAGACCTAGACCAAAAACATTACAAGAACCCTTCTACACCCGCCACTCGCGTCATTCAACTTAGACATGAAACAAACTGCTCTCTGCTTATCCTTTGCCATGTTAAACTAGAAACCTTAATCCCCTATTGTGTTCTTGCGCCTCTGATTCGCAAACAGTATTTGTGACAACTACCACTTCTCTGACATCTCTGTGGATTCTGGAGTGTCTCAACTTGTCCCATAAGGAATTCCATTCACAGTTTCTGCATTAATAGTCGTCAGAAAAAGAGGAACAACAAAGAGTAGAGATTGGTTACCTGAAAGTCGTCCGTCACCTTTCTGTATGATGAGGAGTCGTGAAAAAGATCAAGTCCCAGCTGATTCCTAGCTTGATTTTGGCCTCGAAACTCAGCCTGCTATTCACACTCGTCCGACTTTAAGTTCTAAAATCAATGGGACAGGCCCAGTATGAATGTGCTGAACCTTATGGCTCCTTTTGTAAAGTTTCTCAAACAGCCGCCCCAGTCACATGTGACTTCAGACCACCCCAACTACGACAGGTCCAGTTTTAACTCCAGCAAAGACCAATTCAACATCCCCCACATTCTGATTAGGTTCCACCACAAGCAATGGAAATCGAGGTTCCAATGCTTGCAAGCACTCCATTTTTCCTCCTTTAGATGCACCCTCCTTGTCGATAGTCCCTACAATAACTCTCAACTTAGCCAACATCACCCCTATGGCTTACAGCTGTAGAGCCCTATTGACTCACTTGATCTATCTCCATCAACTTTCTCACGTACTCCATTTGACCCTGCTCCACCTACTGCATTGTACGATCCCTCTCTGGAGTGACGATCCTTGCTAAGAATTTGAGCTTTTTTTTTAGCAATTCCACTGATGTTACAGGGGATCCACTATGCTGGCATACGCCAGTAGATTACGTTACCATGTTAACATTAACCACACCCTCGCTGGATGCTGACTCAGCAACTCCCTTGCACCAAATTGTCATGAGTTTGATAAACTGCTGCAATTGAAAGAATTGGAGGGAAATTGGGGCGCCAAAGTTGAATTTAGAGTAACGGACTTTGTTGTCATTTCATTGTAATTTTGTTAGTAGATTGTCAAGGATTAAGACACGTGTAGATTTACTATCCGTTCATTTTGAAATTCAGTTGAAGCTGCTTGTATAAAGAGGGCGAGATCCCCTTTTGTAAAGCCATTGAATTGTAAAAGTAAAGATCAGGCTCTGTTCAACTAGATCAGAGAATTCCTATATCTCCCTTCTTTCGTTTTTTCCTTCTTTGAATTACTTCAATTCAGTCACGAAAGTGACATTTGGTATCAGAGCTCTCTGATCCACCAACACCATGGAGAGGTGGAAGTTTTTGTGCGGGATTCTAAGAAACGCCAAATTGAAACAGATAATCGGCTTGATCTACTGGCCGAAGATGTTAAGAAGATGCAGATGTCAGTCGATTCAACAGAGAAGAAATTAGAACAGATCGTTCAGATGTTACAGAAACCTCAACCAGATCAGAGGTCATCTGGAATTGCTGGCTTGTCGACATCGCAGCTTAATCAAGCAGTAGATCTGGATCTGGGCCAATCTTACAACCAGATGTCTGATACTTCAGGTATGAATCTTAGGGCTCCTAAATTGGATTTTCCTTCATTTGATGGTACTAATCCTCGTGCTTGGGTACAAAAGAGTGAAAAGTATTTTTCAATGTATCGCATATTAGACACACATAAAGTAGTTATTGCTTCTATTTACTTTCATGGACAAGCTGATCTGTGGTTCCTGGATTACCAATCTAGAAAGAGTTTTATACCTTGGTCTACCTTTGTTCACGACATTTGCTCAAGGTTTGAAGAAACAGTATTCACCAATTATGTTGATACCTTCAACAAGTTGAGACAAACATCAACTGTAGTTGATTATTACAACCAGTTTGAAGGACTCAAATCCCTGATGCTTGCTAATAATCCTACTTTGGAAGAAACCTACTTTGTGATTAGTTTCCTTAGTGGCCTAAGTCCTCAAATAAAACCACTCGTCCAAATGTTCAAACCTACCTCAATGAGTGAGGCCTTTGAATTAGCCAAAATGCAAGAAGCAACCATAACCTATCACTCCAACCAAAATAGAAGTAGTCAGTTTGGTTCCAATTTTAGAACCAGTCCCTATTCCACTACCACAAATTTGAGCACTAAACCCAACCCTATCTCATCTCCTTATACATCAAACAACCCAAACCTGACTATACAGAATTCCAAACAAAATCAAAACCTAGTCCTAAACCTTAGTTGCTAAAGCTCCTACCACAATTCCACCCTTCAAAAGACTTACCCTCACTCAAATGAAGATGAGAAGAGAAAAATGATTGTGCTACAATTGTGATGAACAGAATAGGCCTGGTCATTTATGTAAGAACCAGTTGTTTCTCTTAATACCGGAGGAAGAGGATGAAGAAGAGTATGAAGAAAAGGAACAGGAGGTGGAGGATTTATCAAAAGAAATTCACACTGATATGGAACTATCCTTACATGCACTGAATGGTAGTTTATCAGTGCATACATTGCTGCTGAGGGGCAAGGTTAAGAAGAAGGAGATTTCTATACTCATAGACACAGGGAGTACGCATTCCTTTATTGACCCAAGTGTCATTAAGGAAACTAATTGGCCTACTGAGCTTACTCCACAGATGGTGGTGAAAGTGGCAAACGGTCAGCATCTCCATAGCAATGCTACATGTCCTAACTTGGAGTGGACTATGCAAGGAATGCAATGGCATGGCAGGGTGAGAGTACTGCCTCTTGGTGGGTATGACATGGTTATTGGGGTTGATTGGTTTCAAAACTTTGGAGATATCATTTTGAACTTCAAGAAACTTCAGCTCACTCTTGCTCTCAATGGTGAAACTATTATACTCCAAGGGGTGACTAATGAAGGACTTGTGTGCCTCATGGAATCCCAGGATTTCTCAACGACAATTAAGAAGGCATCCACCTCATTTTTAGCTCAGTTATATTCTGTCACTCCAACTCCCATTACTACTCCAAATCACCCTGAACTCCTCTCACTTTTACAAGAATTTCAGGACATCTTTCAAACACCAAACACCTTACCCCCCCCCCCCCCCATAGAGATCTAGACCATCAGATTCCTTTAAAACCTGGCTCCTTACCTCATGCTCAAGCACCTTACAAAATTCCCTATATGCAAAAGCAGATAGTGGATAAAATGGTCGAAGAAATGTTAGATTCAGGGTTCATACAACCTTCACATAGTCCCTTTACTGCTCCTATTTTACTAGTAAAGAAGAAAGATAATACCTGGAGGTTCTGTGTTGATTATAGGCGTTTAAATGAGATTACCATCAAAGATAAATATCCTATACCCCTTGTTGAGGAACTGTTGGATGAGCTACATCGATCTACAGTCTTCTCCAAACTGGATTTGAGGTCTGGATACCACCAGTTGATGGTGCACCCTGCTGATGTGTGTAAGATAGCTTTTAGAACCTACCAGGGCCATTATGAGTTCAGGGTTATGCCCTTTGGGTTGACTAATGCACCTGCAACCTTCCAGGCCTTAATGAATCAAATATTTAGACCTTTTTTGAGGAAATTCGTACTGGTATTTTTTGATGATATACTAGTTTACAGCTCTTCCATTGAACAACACTTAGAACACCTCAAGATCACTTTTGCTACCCTTAGAACTCATCAGCTGTTTGCAAAGCTTTCTAAATGTGCCTTCTTACAAAACAAACTTGAGTACCTTGGACATATTGTTAGCTCTCAAGGAGTAGAAGCAGACCCTGCCAAGGTTGAAGCAATGAGAAACTGGCCTACTCCTACTACTCTTAAACAATTGCGTGGGTTCCTTGGTCTCACAGGCTATTACAGGAGATTCATCAGTCATTATGGGTTAATAGTACAACCATTGACAAGTCTACTCAAGAAGGACTGTTTCAAGTGGGGTTCAGATGCTACACAAGCCTTTATCAAGCTGAAGGAAGCAATGTGCAGAGCTCCAATGTTGGCCCTGCCAAACTTTTCCTTGCCCTTCTCTTTAGAAACAGATGCATGTACCAATGGAATAGGAGCAGTTATGTTACAATAAGGCAAGCCTATAGCTTTTTTTAGCAAGGCTTTGGGACCTAAGAATATGGTCATATCTACTTATGAGAATGAGCTTTTAGCTATAGTACTAGGCTACTAGCTATGGAGAAATGGAGGACTTATCTACTGGGTTCAAGGTTCACTATCCACACTGACCACCAGAGTATCAGGTACTTTTGTCTCAGAAAGTTACTACCCTTATGCAACAACGTTGGCTTTCTAAACTTCTCGGTTATGACTACGAAATTGTCTACAAGAAGGGGTCTGAAAATATAGTTGTTGATGCCCTATCTAGAAGGCCAACTGAGGATGTGAGTTGCAATGCTATTACTTCTGTCACTCCCACTTGGATTTCAGAGGTGGTCCAAAGTTATGAGGGAGACTCTTATGCATTAAGCTTGGTGCAAAAACTCAGTATTTACAGTACGGCTTTTCCAAAATTTTCCTTGTCACAAGGCCTGCTCAAGTATAAAGGAGTCTTGTATATAGGGTCCACAGGGTCTCTAAGAAGGAAGATTTTATCTGCCCTTCATGAATCAGTATTGGGAGGGCATTCTGGCATCCAGGTGACTTTACACAGATTGCGTCAGTACTTCTTTCGGCCTAAGATGAAACAACAGATTATTGAATTCATCACCAGCTGTGATATATGTCAAAGACACAAGTCTGATCATTCTCCATATGGGGGCCTCTTACAACCCTTACCTGTCCCAAATCAAGTCTAGTAACACATTTCTATGGATTTCATAGAAGAGTTGCCATCCTCTAATCAAAAATCAGTGATTATGGTTGTGGTAGATCGCTTAACCAAATATAGCCATTTTTTAGCCTTACCACACCCTTATACTGCCTCATCAGTTGCTGATGTCTTCCTTCAAAACATATATAGGCTTCATGGGTTGCCTTCCACCATAGTTTCTGATAGAGACAAAGTGTTCCTGAGCACTTTCTGGCAAGACTTGTTTGTTGCCCTTGGAACTACTCTTTCTTTTAGTAGTGCCTATCACCCGCAAACTGATGGCCAAACCGAGCGCACCAACGCTTGTCTAGAGGCCTTCCTCAAATGTATGACCAGTGACATTCCTCACCAATGGACCAAATGGCTTTATTTAGTTGAATTATGGTTTAATACATCTTTTCATTCAAGCATTCAAATGACCCCTTTTCAAGCCCTTTATGGCTATTCTCTTCCCTTGCTTGCCCTTCCCCCTCTCACCACCCTCACTACACATTCAGTCCAGACCTACCTACAAGAACGTGAGCATATGCTACAATTGATCAGGGAAAACCTACACAAAGCTCAGGACAGAATGGAGACAATGGCAGACAAACATCGATCAGACAGACAATTTGACATTGGGGATTGGGTTTATCTCAAATTGCAACCATATAGACAAACCTCAGTGAGCATTTGCAGGAATCTGAAGTTATCAGCAAAATTCTACGACCCATTTCCAGTTATTCACAAAGTGGGACAGGTTGCTTACAAGCTTCAACTCCCTCCTGGTTCACGCATTCACAATGTCTACCATGTCTCTCAGCTAAAGAAGAAATTGGGGTCTACTATTATTCCTTCTCCTCAGCTTCCTTTGGTCGATAACAATGGTAACTTTCAAGTCGAACCAGTAGTTGTTCTGAGTAGGAGGTTGGTCCCTCGCCACAACAGACCTGTCACCCAACTCCTGATCCAGTGGACAAATGGTTCTCCTGCTGATGCTACGTGGGAGGATTATACAAACATCGTCTCCAAATTCCCTTCTTTTCATCCTTGAGGTCAAGGATTCACTAGATGGGGTGGGCAATGTCATGAGTTTGATAAACTGCTGCAATTGAAAGAATTTGAGGGAAATTGGGGCGCCAAATTTGAATTTAGAGTAAAGGACTTTGTTGTCATTTCATTGTAATTCTGTTAGTAGATTGTCTAGGATTAAGACACGTGTAGACTTACTATCCGTTCATTTTGAAATTCAATTGAAGCTGCTTGTATAAAGAGGGTGAGATCCCCTTTTGTAAAACCATTGAATTGTGAAGTAAAGATCAGGCTCTGTTCAACCAGATCAAAGAATTCCTATATCTCCCTTCTTTCGTTTTTTCCTTCTTTGAATTGCTTCAATTCAGTCACGAACGTGACACAAATCTCCCTCTGTTAGGTGCTTGCGAGAGCTCTTCCATGATCTCAACCCCAGCCCTTTTCACCATATTGCTCCCACGGCTAGGTCTCATGCATCGCATCCCCCATAGAAGGTTCCTTTAGAACTGCCAAAATTGCTGCAGCTCAGATCTTTGGATGATTCATCAGACACATGGGTTTGGAGGATAGAAGTAAAACTTTCTCAGTAGATACTAAACACAATTCAAGTTTAGTTGTAGCTATTATGAAAATAAATTTGGAATAAACGGTCCTGCCCAGAGTTTGTTTCAAATGTGGACAGTAATCTGAGGCAGATTATGTCACGAATACCACACGGGAAAGAAGATAATTAGTTGCAGAATTCTGGCGGGAAAAATTGTTGAGGTTTAAATTTGAAGATAGGGGTAATTTTGTAATAACTAATATAGAGTTAGTTACAACTACTATTTGCAGACACATGTTGTAATATCGTTGGAGAATTTCAATTTCTGTTAAGATGAATCCCTTTATAAAAAGGGAAGGGTTGTAAACCAATGAGACATGTCTGAAGTAGAAATTAAAGGCTCCAATCAACTTGATTGAGAGAATTCATCTTTCCATTTTCAATTTCATCCTTTGTTCTTTCATTTTCCTTCATTTGCTATCACAATTACTTGTCTGAACTTAACATTTGGTATCAACCACGATCCAAACCCTAAGATGGAAACCAGGGCAAGAGAAACAGAAAACTTCATTAAGGAGACGGGGAAATACCAAGCTGAAACGACGACTCAGATTGAAGTCATCAAAACTGAGCTCAAAAGGCTAGCTCAAGCTGGTGAGACGCAAGAAAAGAAACTCGACACAAAAATAGATCAACTAATCAAGTTATCCCAAAGCAGCTGAACAATGAACGTGGAAGGTGATCCCAGCTCAGGTGACTGGATCCGCTTTGAATCCGATGTGAGCACCCTCCCTCCCACCCATTGATTATGGAGGTAATTTGTTTCGTTTTCCGAAGGTAGATTTTCTCCGTTTTGACCTAGTAACATATACAAAACGGCCTTTAAAACCCACCATGGTCATTTTGAATTTAGGGTAATGCCTTTTGGGTTAACCAATGCCCCGACCACTTTCCAAGCCCTTATGAACCAAGTTTTCCAACCTTACGGAAATTCATTCTTGTCTTCTTTGATGACATCCTTGTGTATAGTTAGTCTGTGGAACAACACCTTACAATCACTCTTGCTAGTTTGAGAGACAACTTCCTTTTTGCAAGATTATTCAAATGTTCCTTTGGCCAAAAGCAACTTGAGTATTTGGGACATATAATTACTTGTCAAGGTGTGGCAGCTGACCACTCCAAGATTTCTTCAATGATTAATTGGCCAGCCCCCCATAACTTGAAAACACTGTGGATTCCTTGGTTTGACAGGATACTACAAAAGATTTGTGAAAGATTACGGCCTACTAGCTAAGCCACTCATAGACGTATTAAAACGAGATGCTTTTACATGGAATGATCTCACTGATAAGGCTTTCTCTGCTCTGAAACTTGCTATGACCAGCACACATAATACTGCCAGACTTCTCTTTGCCATTTCAAGTTGAAACAGATGCATGCTCGGTTGGATTAGGTGTTGTGCTGTCACAAAAAGGCCACCCAATTGCTTTCTTTAGCAAGGCTCTAAGTCCAAAGAATCTAGGACTTTCAACATATGAAAAGGAATTGATGGCGATTGTTTTGGCAGTGCAAAAGTGGAGATCATACCTTATTGGCTCTAAATTTGTTATTCTGACTGATCATCAGAGTATTAAGTTCTTCTTAGAGCAGAAATTGACCACTACCTTACAGCAAAAATGGCTCACCAAGTTGCTTGGCTTCAACTATGTCATCTTATACAAAAAAAAAAAAGGCACTGAGAATATTGTTGCAGACGCCTTATCAAGGAGTATTGTTCCTGATTGCCAATTAGATGCCATTACACAAGTCTCTCCCCAATGGCTGAATGATGTACTGAACAGCAATGAACAAGACACTAAAGTGCAGGCCTTCATATCCAAACTGATGGTGTCTCCAACATCAATTCAGCACTACAAACTGCAGAACAACGGAGCAGCCAATAACATCAGGAAACAACACTCCGGAATCACAGCAACATTACAGGGATTAAAACGCCATTTTTTCTGACCTAGAATGAAGACTTAGCTGATCAATTTATCTCCTCTTGTGATACCTATCAAAGAAACAAAACAAACCAGACTAGTTATGGTGGTTTATTGCAACCCCTTCCTGTCCCTAGTCTGGCGTGGCAACATATTAGCATGAATTTTATCGAAGGACTGCCAATTTCTAAAGGTAAGACTGTCATCTATGTAGTGGTCGATCGTCTCTCTAAATACAGCCACTTTATGGCATTGGCACATCCGTATACAGCTTCCAATGTGGCCGACCTGTTCCTACAAACAGTATACAGGCTCCATGGTATTCCCTGCACTATCATATCTGATCGAGACAAAAACTTTCCCAGCAATTTTTGGCAGCAGCTTTTCTAAGCTCTAGGAACCTCATTGCACATGAGTGCATCGTATCACCCTCAAACTGATGGACAGACTGAACGGACAAACGCTTGTTTGGAAACATATTTGTGTTGTATGACAGGTCATCCCCCAACCAAATGGTCGCAGTGGCTATACTTGGCTGAGCATTGGTTTAATACCAATTATCATTCAGGCCTCAAAACATCACCATTTCAAGCTCTTTACAGGTATACACCCCCTCTCCTTGTTCTACCACCTATTTCTTCAGTCAACATGCCTGACATTCAACATTACTTGAGTGAACGAGAGGACATAATCAACATCCTCAAAGAACGTCTTCATAAGGCCCAAGAGAGGATGAAACATTTCACAGACAAACATTGATCAGAACGTTTCTTTGAAATTGGTGACTGAGTCTTCTTAAAATTGCAGCCATATCGCCAAGTATCAGTACAGCTATGCAAAAATCTGAAACTCTCTGCCATATTTTATGGCCCATTTCAAGTTGTTGCAAAAATAGGGAACGTTGCTTATCAATTGAACTTACCGCCCAACTCAAAGATACATTCGGTGGTCCATGTTTCACAGCTAAAGAAGCGCCTCAATACGATTACCTCGGCCTCGCCATCTCTACTATTAGTGGACAACCAAGGTCAATTTATGGCTGAGCCTGTCAAAGTGTTGTCCAAACGTCTCATACCACGCCAAAACAGAGCAGTAACACAACTGCTAATTCACTGGTCTAACTCGTCAGAAGCCGATGCAACTTGGGAAGATTATTCTTACATTACTTCCAAATTTCCTTCCTTCCACCCTTGAGGACAAGGGTGTTGCGAAGGGGAAGGTATTGTCACGAGTACCAAACGGGAAAGAAGAGAATTAGTTACAGAATTCTAGCGGGAAAAGTTGCTGAGGTTTAAATTTGAAGATAGTGGTAATTTTGTAATAACTAATATAGAATTAGTTACAACTACTATTTGCATACACGTGTTGTAATCTCGTTGGAGAATTTCGATTTCTATTAAGATGAATCCCTTCATAAAAGGGGATGGGTTGTAAACCAAAGAGGCATGTCTGAAGTAGAAATTAAAGGCTCCAATCAACTTGATTGAAAGTATTCATCTTTCCATTTTCAATTTCATCATTCGTTCTTCCATTTCCCTTCATTTGCTATCACAATTACTTGTCTGAACCTGACAGATTACTTAAAATTGACAATGTAGTCAAGATAGGAAAGATGGTGGCAAACGTGAGCACCCTTTATGAAAATGAGGAAGTATTCATCCAACATACTATGATGACTTGTAAATTTGCATACTCTGTTTCAAAAATATGTTAAAACATAGAGGAAAAGAACTATAGAATTTTGTATGGAGAAGATGATCCTTATATCAGTTAGAAATCAATATGCGAGCCACAATCTCGTTTTGGCCATTAATTGGGGTATCTTCAAAGACATGCCCTTCTAATTGCATGTATAGCTGGGAAAATTTTGTAAATGTTTACAAAGCATTATATAAACTTTCTATGTAGAGCTGAACTCGGTAAGACCCGTTCTCTCCCGCTTTTCCTCTACCATTTAGATAAAGTCGCCTGTTTTAATGACAAAAACAAATAAAGAGAAAAAGCTTAATCCGAAAAAAGAGTTTTAAGGATACTGATTTCCTTTTAAAGAACTATTAGAAGGTTGGCCATTTTAGAGGAAGTTTTGTATAGTGCCTACATAAGCCTACAGAAATCCTAGATGGATCACCCATGTTTGAGTCTTGACCCACTCACATATATGTGGCACTTTGCGTTATTCATCTCCTTGATCTATAATGGTTCAGGCCTACGTTGTCTCTAGCTTGGGGCGAAACAATGCACTGACCGTCGGTCCGAGAGCTTCAAGAATCACAGCAGAATTGTGTCAAAGCCAGAATAGAGCCCTAAAAAAAAATTTGTGGTTTGCAATTCCTTACATGATTCTCTTCAGTCCAAATAGGCTTCATATTTTCGAGGTTTATGATCCATTTCAATGTTCCATGCAATTTAAAATAATAATAATAAAATCAATATAACATATGAACTTATGAATCATAAACATATGCTCATAGTAAATATTAATTCATAACTAGAATGACAATCACTTGTCGTAACAAAAAATACAAGATGTGTAGTTTTCATCCATAAGTTGTTTTAAGTTACAAAACAAGAAGCCAAAAACTAAACTAACAACCAATGATAATTCATCATTTGATGTCCTCATTTTCCCCGATTAATTGCCATCATTCTAATCTTCATTTTCATCGAACGGATGAAATACAGCATTGTCACTTGTTAAATGACTTATACTTTTATTAACCGAGAATTAACATAGTACCAAAAAATTTAATAGCAGACTTACATGAATGTTTCGTGGTGCCCTAGATGAGGAACTGCGGCGCTCTAAGACAACCCAAGGCATTTTGGGACTGTCTAAGGATATGGGAAAGCACTTTAGCTCATTGGCAAGGTAAAACGCCACTGCGGCAGAGATATGGTAAGATTGTCTTTGAAAGCCAAGTCATCCTAAGAGTTTGTTTACTCCATTAACATAGAACATGATCTTTTTAATCATTTTGCCAAGAGCATAAGAAGTGGAGGGTAAATAATGGTTTCCACACTAAAGCTAACACTACAACTATGATAAACCTAAACTAACAGATAAAGAAATTACCACCTACAATCTTCAACTCTATGCCTTACTTATAAGCTCTAAAGCTTCTTTGGCAAGCAATCTATCCCTAAACCTAATTTGGGTAATGACTTAATTAATATAAGCTTTATTATATCTAGCCAAATTAACAAATAAATACTATCCAACCCTGTTGAAGATTATGTAATCCTTTGAGATGCTTGTGCCCACAATTTTGGAGGAAATGTTCAGAGTTCAACTTCATTGTTATTTTCATGCCCTCCCTGTCTGTAAAAGGATGCAACTGGTTCAAATTCTGTTTGTTATAGTAATTCACCACCATTGAGATCATGCCCAACAACTCAGTTGCAACAAGTTCGATGCACTAATGATCAGCTATATTTTATAATCAACATCTTTCTCTATTCTCTTAGAATTTTCCATACCTTCGAAATTGGGAAGATAAATTTTGTGTTAATCACATCGATCATACTCACCACCAAAGTTCCAACAAATTCATCCTGAGGTGCACTGCTAACGACAATAACCATTGCCAGTGCATAAGGGAATGGTTCCTTAAAACCAGGATCAGCTCCTCTCCTTTGTCACCAGACCCTCGTGACACTCCACTGAACATAGTGGTGGTTTCATCATTCGGCCTGACCAGGTCCAAAGAATTGTGGTTGCTGTTTGGGCTGCCCGGGGCCTTCAGGCCTACGCCATGAACGGCTGAACCGATGGTGGTGGTGCTCAATTCAGAAGATTGTTTCAGCATTCTTGGGGCCACTGGACTCCAAAAAGAATCTGGTGGTTTGATGGGTGTTGATCTAGTTGATTTTGTTATTACCCCCTCCTATATATCTAACCCCGACAATTTTTCCAAAATGGGGAGAGAAGTTGTTTGGAACCAGTATCTTATCCAATGGATTAGAATGGTCAGTGCTCGGGAAAATCATCCATGAAAGGTCTATTTAGGATGAGGTAATTGAAGAACCACTTGTGCGGCCCCAATCGAAGAGAGGGGCAGCTGCTGAAGAGCGAGTTCAGGTTGTTCCGTAATCCCACAGGTTGTGCAATAACAACAATCAACATCCACTTAATCCTTTCCATCCAAATACACTTCTTTTTTTCATAATTTGTTATTTGCTAATAATCGAAACTGAATACAATGAAAACCAAATCCCCCTCCCCCCACCCCCCACACACGCGCACACACACAAAAGAAAAAAAAAATCACTACCACCGTCACAATTACAACAAGGGGTTAGCAATCCCTTAAAAAGATCACCCAATTTACTTAAAACTCTCGGAACCAGATCCCTTGAAACTAGCATGCGATGAGCATATACACGAAAGAAAGGTCAATACCTCCACAAACAAATGATCCCATTTGGAAGAAGCATTCTCAAATATAACCCAAACTATGGCATAAGGGCTGAGAGATCTACAACACTTTCCCCTCCCCTATCAAGAGTTAGGCATTCCACATGTGCAAGACATTCACAACTGATTTAGGGGTTGCCCACACCAAACCACTTACTTGAAGAAAGTGGAGCCAAACACGTGCACAGCACTGCAAATGGAGGAGAAAGTGATCCCTACTTTTGGCCTCTTCTCCACAAATAACATATTTCATCTCCATATGCAATACTATCCTTACCCCTTCTAGGCAAGACATCCATCTTAGCAGTCCGATCCCACAACTTGAGCACCGAAACTTGAGAACTCGAATAAATGAAGGACAAACTATATCTTTTTAAGTAAAATTGCTTTAAAAATAATAAATCAATTTCCAATGAACATGCAGGCTTTATATAGATAAAATGACCACAAAAACAACTTCAGATTGTAAAATCAAGCAACCCAACATAAAAGTTCTAGATAACTAGGATAAAATTCTAACTGGCTATCATTACTAGAACTGTCCAAATATGCTCCATGATCAAATGAGCCCACCACGACTTGCCTGTGTGCACATTTCTATGTCACCAGATCAATTGAATTTTTTTGTTAATTTTATTTAGAGAGAGAGAGAGAGACTGACAGGGAAACAGACATTTAGAAAATGTTCTTGATATTATCTTTTTTTTTTATGCGGTAAAACCAAAATCTATGGTAGAGGTACAAGAGGCAAGTTAGACACTGACAAGAGAGAGGAAAAAATTGCAACCATGTGTTACAACTTGCAATCCTCTATCTGTAATCTTACTATACCAACCAAGCGTAGAACTTTCTAAGAGTTGTCCCAACGCCCCAAAGAAGGTGTTGTTGTGCCAATTCAGAAGCAAGTCCGTCGTGGAGCCAGGATGTGGCATTATGCTTCTAAACTCATCCATGAACTTCAGCCAAATGCTCTTTAAAAACTGACAGTGTAGAAGCAAGTGTTCCATTCTTTCTTCAGCCTGATTGAAGAGACAACAAACATTGTGAACCTGGATACCTTTGATTGAGGCGATATTTCCCATTGAGTCCCTCTGCCATTACTTAATTTTCAGTGCATTTTCAATGAGTAGTCATGTTTTCTCATGAAAACAAACTGTTTTAGGGTGTGCTTATACTAAGTCTATGTTATAGTTAAATCCTATAAATTTTCGAGTAAAACACCATCAAAATTTTAATCACTTGGGAAGAAAATCATTTTCAAACCAAAAATATTTATCATTGGGGGCTCTCAGACGAGATTGGGTTCTCTCCTAAACTCTATTTTTTTTCCATAAATTGAGAGTAGGCTCTAATATACATCAACGTGCCTCTTAAATATGTTTGGCACGGTCTAAATATTCATCTTCAAAAATGCATTTCAATGATACCAAATTTAACGAATTTTGATAATTAAAATATAGGTATAACAATTTTAACTATGAAAAAAAAAATCTCTCCCCGCCATATGTAAGTCATTATTATCTTACTTTTTTTTATTATTTTTCCTTTGCCATTCTAGACATTTTATTTAAAGAAATACCATGTCAGAATGAATTTTGACCTTAAATTAGATTGTATCTTTAGAACAGCTTGACCGACTTTTGTTCATTTTTTTTGTCTCAACTTTCTCAGGAATACTGAAATGCCATTATCATTGTAAGATAGATTGCAATTCTACCCTAAAGTGTGGTCAAGGCGACCGCTTAGGTGTGCCTAAGGCGCGCCTCAAGGCGTTTTTACAAAATTTCGCCTCAAAGTGAGGCAATGTGGTGTAGTGAAATGAGGCGTTCGCCCCGCCTCAACCACCTCAGCCCAAAAACTGTTTGTAGTCAGCCCAATTGCAACCCATTTTCAGCCCATTTACAACCTAATTGCTACAAAAAGAGGTTGCAACCCACTCTATAATAAGGTTTTATGTTTCTTGGTGTAATATTTGATCAATTTGACAAAACAAGATAAAACGTTTTTAAGTTTTGATAAATTTTTCACACTTTTTATATTATTTTTTGGAGAAAACATACCATGTTTTGATCGATCATCAATCTTGATTTTTCATAGCTTAGTTTAATGATTTTTATGCTTTTGTAATACTAATAGTGATTATACTTGGGAATTTTTACCAACAATTTTTTCTAACAAATGTTCAATATTCTCGAGTTTCTATTCTTTCAAGATTATTGATTTTTAACAATTTACTAGATGTTTGCAAGTTACTTGACACTTATGTAGTGCATCTTTTCACTATGTTATGCAACTTTATTATATTTTCATTTCGATTCTAGGTAGTTGTGTCACTTTTTGCATATATTTGTTTATGATACTTATAAAAATGATGATGTATACTACTATGCTGATATGTTCCAATTTATTATAAAAAATCTTTAAAAAATATTTTGATTCTAGGTAGTTGTGTCACTTTTTGTACATATTTGTTTATGATGTTTATCAAAATGATGATGTATAATACTATGCTAATATGTTTCAATTTATTATAGAAAAATCTTTACAAAAAAAGTTAAGACCACCTTAGTAAAGTGAGGCGTTCGCCTCGCCTCACGCCTAAGGCGCTTTCAGGCCTGTCTGCCTCAACGCCTTAACTACAATGCTACCCTAGCCCACAGTCCATATGAAAATATTTATGTGAGGCGGGGTTTTGTTTAAGCCACGCAAGCTTATCATGAACCATGATGAGGTGATTAGACATCAATTCAGTTGTAGGAACCAAGAGCATTTAAAAGCTTGAAATAATCTTTAAGCTCATAATCCACCAATTTGTCATTCCAAACAAGCACATTCATCTCATTCGCAGTTAAAGAAGTGACGCATCTAGTGAATCCATGGTTGTGAAAGGGATCCATTAGTTATCCAGAACTCATTTACCATGCCTTTTTTTTTACAAATATTATACATTTCTTCAAAATTGGGTGCATAACTTATCATGCCAAAAATTAACTTCTGAACCCAAAGGGATGTGTGCAGAAAGAAACAACTTGCACATTGTGAATCACTTTCCAGGTGACAAATTGCAAAAGAAGATTAGGCTTGTTTTCATACTCTATCATTCCATCTACTCAAAGGTGTCTCCACGACCTAAACCAAGATAATGCAATATTTATCCAAAGTGAGGGGAAATAATGACAATTCTTTGATTCATACTTTTACATTCATGGTGATTTGTATTGCTTAGAAAATATCCTAGACTCCAGTTCCCCAATTAGACCATCTCAACTTTTTTTAAGATTCCATATTTATTCCCTTAAACTCTGCCACTCCAAATGCTGCCGACCGGGTTTGAACCCAAGACATGGGGTACCAACCACCACACACTAACCAATTGGTTACATTGGCTCGTCTCAGCTAATTTAAATAAAGCTTCTAAAACAATTGATCATTCGATGATTCAGAGAGTATGGATACTTATGATCAAGCTCTTATCTCAAACCATATTCTAGCTTTACAAAAAGGTGTATTCAGAAAAAGAGTATTGGCGCCCTCTGTTGATGGCCTCCATTTCAACAAGATAACTGAGCCGAAGGCAGCAGAGTTAGAAAGAGTCATGTCTGAAACTGATGTATTAGCACCCATGATTATGCTTTAGCTACAATGTGGTACCAGGCATAGATGGTTATCCCATCTCACTTTTCCAAAGAAGTGGGGTTTTATGCAAGAAAACTTGATTCAAAGATTTCAACATCGGAGCTTACTTAAATCGGTGCAATTGGCTGTGTCCCTAATCACTCTCATCAATTGAAATCATAGACTTTTGATCGATAAGCATGTCCCTTAGGATTATAAAATTATCATTAAAGTTTTGGCATCAAGATTTATATCCTCCTTAAAAGAAGTCATCTTCCACTTCCAATCAGCAGTTGTAGAGGGTAGGCAAATTATGAATGGAGCTTTGCTTGCGAATGAGGACTCGAGATTGAAGCAAAAAAATAAATAAATCAAGTAGCATTTGCAAGCTTGATTTCTTTAAAGCATTCGAGTCGGTTAACTGGGGTTTTATCAACTAAATGCTTACAAATTGGGTTATGGCAACAAATGGAGTAGTTGAACCAAAAGATGCCTTTGTACTGCCTCATTCTCTATTTAATGTGACTCCAATTGGACACTTCAAAAGCTCAAGGGGACTTCATCAACACAACCCCATCTCTCCTTTACTTTTCACCATTGTTTGGGAAACACTTACTGCCATGATATTGAGAGCTAAAGGATTGGGTCTGACCATAGGTTTCACAGTTGCAGAAATAGTCCCTCCATTCCCGTTCTCCAATACGCCGACATCACCATTTTTTCTTGATGCAAAGACGATCAGACGCAAGCTTTGAAAAGCACTTTTGACTTTGGTTTGAAGCAGTACCTGGCTTGCAAGTTAATTTCCAAAAACTCTTATCTATGTAGGAGGCTCAGTCGATAATCTTCATGAATATGCATATTTTGGGTTGTAAAGTTGGCAAGTTCTTATGTTTTTATCTTGGTCTTCCTCTTGGTGCAAGATTCAAAGACACCAAAGTAATGGGATATAGTGGTGGAAAGGATAGAAAGAGTAAATACAATTAGCGATATGGGAAAAAAGGCTGAAGGACTTCAACAATGCTCTTCTCGTGAAATGGGTGAGGAGATTCGGAACAGAGCAAGACGTTCTATGGAGAAAGGTCATACTTGTGAAGTGTGAGGCGAACTCCATGGGCTGGTTTATAAATGACATTCGGACATCTCACAGCTACTCACTGTTGAAAGGGATTATGGGTCTTAAACATTTGATGCTGTTCATGTTAACTATGAAGTTCATAAGGGGGACACAATATCATTTTGGAATCACCGTTGACTGAGATCCTAGCATATGTCCACTTCCTTACAACGTCTCAGATAACACACAAGGGAAAGTAAAGGATTTCCATGTGCTAAATGAGGACGATAATGGCTGGAACATGCATTTTAGACATGCCCCTAATGACTAGGAGGTGAACCAACTGGTGAACTTGCTGAATATTTCCAACATTAATAATTGGATAATCAAGAAGACAAGTGGATTTGGGATGATGCACCAAAGAATTTCACAGTGGAGAGTTGTTAGTTGTTACTCCCAAGTTGATCTTAGGTTGGCCCATGTACTCCAAGTCAAGGCAGATGAGATTCATCAGAAGCTCATATGGAGTGATGGACTAAGCAAATTCCTCCTAAGGCAGGGTTCTTTCTTTTTTTTATGGCGCTGGACATTGGTGTAGGGAAGGATGTCAATTGTGGATAACGTTGCGCGTAGAGGAATCACACTAATAAATAGATGTGGGATATCCCGGATATGTAACTCGAACTAAGAACCTATTGACATTTGTTGGTCATTTTCCTATTTTTGCAAGGGAAGATTGGAGTTGCATTAACTGTGGAATGGAGTTGCAGGTTGCTATTACTGGATTACTTCAATGAGCTTGCATCTCTTTAGACAAATAATGATGGAAGAAACATAGCATGACAACTAAAGGAAAATAATTGTGGGATAGGCTCCTCCATGCAGTGTGGAATGGATGTTTTGGTAAAAAAAGAAGCCTGTGAATGTTTCAAAACAAAAATAATGGCAGTTTGAAGTTTGGATAACAGTTGACATTAAAGCCATTTTGTAGATATGGGATACACTTGGGGACCTCTTAAAGATGATCTATTTTTCTTCTTGTACGTTCAGTTGGGGAGATATTGTAAAAATCTTGCATAAAAATTCAAGTGGAGAGTTTAGTGAACTCCTCCATCATTGTGATGCTTCTTTGTTGGCAATATAACTTCTTTATTTTTTTTATCAAAGAAAAAAAATTAGACCATCTCAGTATGAGGATTAACAAGGTTAGACTAGACTAGCTTCTCAATTGAACCCAAAACACATACCACCACCACTTTCCACAAATTCCTTTCTAGGAAGAACTTGAAAACTCAAGTGTAATCTCCAAATGCCAAAAGTATATATTTTTCAACTGACATATCAACCCAAACACCAAGATGACAACAATTCTTGCTTTCCATAAAGTATGTGAGCTCTTTGTGTCACGATCCTAGTTATGATCTTTGCCCTCCTGGACAGTTCGGGCTTTGGAAGGGTTGGTTGGTTCATGACAATTGGTATCAGAGTCAAACCCCACATCCAAGGTTTGATTCCCAGCAAAGGCGACCTATAGGCTGATAAAATAATTTAGCATTATGTATGGACATAGTGCTAAGTTGTTGAATACTGGTAGGTGAGTGAAGCTACATCGGATCACTGTCGATAGAGTAGGTTGATGAGGACGTTGATTTTGGAAGCGTGGGGCAATGTCACGATCCTAGTCGTGAATCTTCCCCTCCTTAACAGCTCGGACTTTTGGGAGGGTTCGTTGGTTCATGACACTTTGTTCCATCTTTTATGATTCTCTATCAACGTGAAAATCCATTATCCACCTAAGCTAAAGAGCATTCCTTAGATTCAATCACGACTGTCCATGTACAAGAAGTTAACATTTTCTAGTCCTATACTTTTATTTGAACGTTAAAGAAGCTATACAAGTAGGCAACTTAGGAATGGGGTCACAACTACAATGATAATATCATTATGAAAAATGAGCCAATAAGTCCATACTGAAAATGATATGAAACAATAAAGACGAATATCAACTACTCCATAATATATCAAGCCCAAACAGATCAAACGTTCCAAGCATATGTTATGCAAATCAAATCTACGCACTTACTTTGCTATATCTGGATGGTCTTCTCCAAACCTTTCAGCCGCAAACCTCAAAAAAGTACGAGAATAGTAACTGGAAAAACAACTGATATCGAACTCCTTCTCATATAAATGGCCCGCGAGCAAAAGCATTTCCGGCGAGAGCTTCTTTAACTCTTCACCATTTTCAGCTCTTTCTTCTTCAATTACATCAGACTTCTTCTCCTTACTACTCAAACCATCTTTCAAATGCACTGCAAGAACTTGTTCCCCTTTCGTCTTCTTCTTCGAAACCTTCAGGTTTCCCTTGATTCTCCTCACATCTTTCTCTAACTCCTTCAATTCGAAGATTTACTTGGACTTGGAATCACCATCTTGGGAAGGTTGAATGAAAGGATGGATTGATGACAGAGGCGACATGGAAGTGGCGGAGGATTGGTGGCATAGAAAGGAGGGAAGGTTTTTGGTGTCTGAGAAATGCGTACAAGATTTGGGTTCTAAGAGAAACCATCTTGTTAGAAACCTCCACAACAATAACCAGAAGGCGGATGAGATATCTCAGAGCAATTCTATATGTCGAGGCTTTGGGCGAGGTTTTTGGCGAGGAAGGTGCGTCGCACGCGAGCAGTGACGTGGTGAAAAAAAAAAAAAAAATTTGCGAGGGAAACCAAAATTTTGGGCGAAGAAGAAGAGGGAATGGAAGACCATTCATGAGTTCATTTCCCTCTCTCGCTCCCTCTGTCTCTCGCTCCCTGTTTCTCTCGCTCTGTGTCTCTCGCTCCCTCTCCTCTCCCTCTCCCTCTCCCCATTATCGACCCCATTTTCGGCAGATTCGACACTGAAACGAACGAAAATTTAGGAAGAAAAAGGAAATAAGGAGAAGAGAAGAAGGTCTCCTTCGTCCCTTCCCTCTCTCAAAAGGTAAATTTTCCATTTGATTTTAGGTTTTAGGTTTTTGGTTTTTAGTTTTTGATTTTCCCTTTACTTGGGTGTTTTAGGTTATTGCTTTCGGACAAGAAGTTGGTTTTCATCGCTCGGACACAGAGGTAAGCCCATTCTTATTCTCTTCGTTTCGTCTTCAGATCTAGGGTTCATCTAGGGTGCAATTTTTTTTTTATTTCAGTGTTCTTCAGCTGAAGAGCTTCATCTAGGTTTTTTTTTTTTTTTTTCAGTGTTCTTCAACCGAACAGCTTCATATCTGTTCAGTGTTCATGTGGGTTTTTTTTTTTTTTATGAATTGTGGGTTTTTTTTTTTATTTCAGTGTTCATATCTGTAGAATTTTTCTTTTTATTTAAGATTTATTTTCATCAAAACTATTCTTAGATCTATATTCGTAATCGTGTTAAGGCACCACATGCGAGATAATACTCGGCGAGCCTACGATTATTAAGATTAGATTAAAGAAGAATCTTCAAAATCATGACTATATTCATGATATTTATATCAGATCTAGGGTTCATTTTTTTTTTTAATATCAGTGTTCTTCAGCCGAAGAGCTTCATCTAGGGTTCATTTTAATTGTAATTATTTCAGTGTTCTTCAACCGAAGAGCTTCATCTAGAGTTCATTTTAATTGTAATAATTTCAGTGTTCATATCATGTATTCTATTTCCTACTTGAACTGTAAATTAGTTGAACCTGCCACTAAGGTCCTAGATTTTTTTTGTTTAATTTCAGTGTTCATGTGGTTTTGTTTTTTGTATTTTTCATTTCATTTCTGTTTTGATTTCTGCTTATCATCGCCCTGTGATTTATAAACAAACATTACAGGAATGGATAGTGTAGAAGATAATGATTGTATGTTGGTGGAAGAAAATGTACAAGAGGTGAGGGAACCTAAATATGGGATGGAATTCGTCAACCTTGACGAGTTCCAACGATATTATCGTGAATATGGTAATGCAAATAAAATTATGGCTTAAAAACCTTTAAGTATTCCTTCTGTTCTTAAGTTTTCATCTTTCTGTATTTATTGTACATATTAACTAAATAAAGTCTTGTTGTAATGTATAATGAAATTAAGGCAGAAACAACCGATAAGGTTTAATCATATGCAACACTAACTCCCTTTGTTCTTCTCTTTGTTTCGTCTTCAACCTTCAAAGCTTCAATTTATTTTTTCTCCTCTTATTTTAGATCTAAGGTTTACGATTTTTGTTCAGAAATAGTCTATACATCTTAGGTTTATGTACTTGAGTTTCAAGATGTTAATGAACTTTTAGACCTTTGTGTGAGTTTCGACTTTGTTCGCACGCCTGAATTCCAACAGCCTCTCACACTATACTTCCCTCTTCCTTATATCCCCTCCTGTTGCAGGAATGGCATTCAGAGCGTATGTTGTCTATCGAGGTCGTCAGCCAGGAGTATACCTAAACTGGCCCGCATGTTTTTCGTCGGTATCAGGGTATAGTCATGCTTCTTACAAGGGGTTTATGTCAGTTGAAGAAGCTGAGGAATCATACAAGTTGTGGGTTCGCTCAGAAGCGGCGAGGAGAGATTCGGAGGAATCCCACAACAATGAAGATGTCACAGTTAACAATGTAGTTGTTGACGATCAAGCCGGTCCATCGAACGATCAAGCCGATCCATCGAACGATCAAGCCGGTCCATCGAACGATCAAGCCGGTCCATCGAACGTTCAAGCCAGTCCATCGAATGTCAGTCAAGGGAACAATGATCCTTGGGCTTTCACGAGGGACTTAATCAATACTTTGATAATTGTACTTATTATCTTAGGTATAATAAATATTCTTAAGCAGTTGGACGAATGATGGAATTATATGTAATGTAATATGTACATAAATATGTATGATGTGAATATATTTCGTATTCCAATGAAATTTGTGTTTCATATTGTTATATTTTTCTTCCGTATAGTATGCTTGTCATTTCATTGTGTAGCTTGCTGTTTGCATTCCAAATTCTGCCAGGATTCTTCATCAGACTTCCTACTCTCTGTAAGTGCACTGATTTGCTTATATATTACATCTAAAATGAATCGCTATCGTATCTTTAATTGCTTTATAGATTACATTCAAGTTATTTGAATGATGGGATGTGTTGAGTGTGACTTGCAGGTCACTAAGAATATGCTTGAAGTTCCATGTTGGGGATACTCGTTTCAAGTGCGCTCCGCCAATTCGAGATGCATACAATAAAGAAAAGATATGGGATGCTTTATTAAATTTGGGTTTCAGGTTAAAAGCAGCTCCAAAGAGAGAGTGATAGTAGCTGTAAAACAAGGAAACTTGCTTGGGACTGCTTTCCACCCTGAATTGACTGGAGACACTCGGTGGTATATATCTGTTGAGCTACTTTACCTATGGTGTTTTATAACTATGAAATGTTGTTTCATTTGATGTTTGAGCATTTCTTCTGCAGGCATAGTTACTTCCTGAAGATGGTAAGTGAAGATGAACATGCCATTTCATTTGATGTTGGAGGGCTGTCCCTAAGCTTGCAGGTCTAATTCAATCTCCTCTTCCTTCTCATGCATCAAAATGACTTTCAATGGATTACTACTTTGTTAGACACTTTTTCTTTTGTCTATTCTCTTTGGCCCTTTCCTTTACTATGTGTTTTACAATGGTTAATGCCATAAAGATCAAACTCAAACTTTTTTTTTTTTGGCACAATCCAATGGGCTTCTTGTTTTTTTAATGGATTTAATTTTAAAGCTAATTTTTCATGAAATTGTATCACTTTGGCATACTTGATTTTGAAAGAAAAATTCCCAATGGGTTAGAAGGTTGAGAAAATTCAAATGGGTTCATTCACCTTTTTTTCTGTCTCTAATGCATTTTGGTTCATAAGGATCTATCTAGTACATTTAGTTGAACTTATTTTGTATTACATGGTAACAGGATTGTTAAGGTGTGGAAAAAGTTGCAGACTGAGGTGGACTAATTATCTGAGGCCAGACTTGAAGAGGGGATTGTTATCAGAAATTGAAGAACAAATGGTCATCGATCTTAATGCTCGCCTTGGCAACAGGTTTATCATTGTTTTATTTTTCATTGATTTTGGTAGAATTCTGATTAAAAGACAATAACAAAACAATTCATTAATTTCAATCTCAAAGTCTAACCTTAGTATTAATTTGTTTTGATTGATTTTGAAGATGGTCAAAAATTGCTGCACAACTCCCTGGTAGAACAGATAATGAAATCAAGAATCATTGGAACACCCACATCAAGAAAAAGCTGAGGAAGATGGGAATAGACCCTCTCAAAATTGTCATACCGATGTGGCCTGAGGGTGTTCCAAATTCTAACTCAGCCCCATCTGGCTCTGTGGACTGCAAATGCTCTGAAGAGGACTGAGAATGCTCTGTGGACTGCAAATGCTCTGAAGTACAAATGCTCTGTTGAGAAATAAGAAGCTATGCAATTTTGTTATATGTTCTGTTGAGAAATAAGTTGCTCAATGTACAATTATTTCTTACAGAAAATGAATGAATCCTTTGTTCTATATTCTCTCCTATTTATATACAATGCTCTCTAATACAATGCTAATGTATAATAGTGTACAGACAGAATGCCACACCATCTAACAGACATAGCACCTCCCAATTGAACTACAATGGTGAATCCGTCGTTTCTGCTATTCGAACCCTGATGATCCCTTGTCTTCTATGATTTAGACCCCGATGATCAAGAGAGAGCTTGAAAAAAATCCAGAACTTGCAAATAAGAACTGGGATAGGTTCCTTCCCAAGTATCAAAAGTAAGGCATTACACTAGCTCATCTGACAGACAGAAAATGAATTTTCTTATGAGATGCAATGTTGTATGCAATCTCATAAGATATGCATTATTGCTGCCATTTTATAGCATCTAACAGACAGAAAATGAATGAATCCTTTGCTCAATGTAGCTTTGTAACAGACAGAATGCCACACCATCTAACAGACATAGCACCTCCCAATAGCACCTCACTAGCACTTTCTCACTGACATAGCCTCTCCCCATAGCACCTCACAGTCTGCGCATCTGCATATTTTTGAATACACACCCTGCCAACCATATTTCAGCATTGCCAACAAAATTTCAGCATCTTCAACACTTCTTAATAACATTCCCTGTCAATATCAGCATTTATATTAATTGCTTTGCACATGTTTCCTCCTAGTGTCAATATCTGAACATTTAAACTGAATTTATACATTATCAAACAATGCGACAAATACACATTCAAAGATAAAAACGACTGACATTGCAAACTGAATTGATGTCATAGCCTGCCAACATGTGTTTAAGCTTGAATATCTGAACATATCAACTGAATTTACATCATAGCCTGCCAAAATACATTCAAACATATCTGAACATTTACTGAATTTACGCCTGACACTGCTATACATTCTGAAGATTGCTAACTGAGACTGCTATATATTCATCAAGCAATCGTCCCGCATGTAACAGCAAAATATGCAAACCTCCCAGCATTGCTCCCATCCTTCTTCCTGCTCTGACCCATGCACTGATAGAAACCAAGAGACTACATTCAGTTTATCTTTGTATAAATATGAATTCAACAATTAATTAAAACTTCAATAAGAGAAACCAAGTTCCTTTCCATTCCACACTTCAATAAACATTGTTTCCATATTCAATCAAGAAATCGACTTCACAGGAATACAGCCATCCCTACACTTACAACCCTATTAAGCAAGAAGAAATGTTACATGTTGCAACTTTTGCAAACACAAAAACTAGGAGAACTAAACGAAATTTCGCAGACCAGTTACGACCCTATATAATAGGAGAACTAAACGAAATTTCGACTTAGAGAGCTGCAATAAAGATTTTTAGGCAGAAACCAATATGATATCTCCACAAAACAGAAACCAATATGATTTTTTTTTCCCCTTTATCAATGAAAGCTGGGAAAACTAACAAATACAAGCATCTAGTGACTGATGGGTAAGCTAGCAAGGGACACAAAACAAGAGCCAAAGATTACATGTAAAAAATGTGATCCACTTATCCCAGTTAAACAAAAGATAATCCCCCAAGTGACACTCCATTGCCATACTAAGTACTTAATTGAGTTTGTGAGGTGGGGATTTCCTTTCAGTGTAGGTCATTTCTTTTCCAAGTTGCCACCCATTGGAACAGGTTAAAGGCTATACATGGTTGGCAGTTAGCTAGGGCCATCGACTCTGCGAGTAGGGGCAAGAGAAGAGGGTATGCTCTATGGGTACTGAGTGTTGTTGGCACAGGGCACACCTAATAGGGAAGATGAGACCTTTGCTAGCTAAGTTATCCATTGTTGGGGTCTTGCCTTGACCCAGACAAAGAAAGTTGATCCTAGGGGTACGCCTGTCCCATACACAGACAACGATGACTAACCTTATCATAACCTATAATTTGTATAGTCCATTCCGTGGCTTGAATCGGGTGGCTGCAAAGGCGGCTGCAAAAATAAATAATAGGAGTCATACAAAACACATAACTAGCAAACTGTACAAAGAGATACATAGAAAATACATAATATGTACCTGTGAGAGGAGCGAGTTGAATTGATCAACGCTGCCAGGTTGTAAATCGCGTGACCCCGTATTATCATCCTTAACGATAACAAACATACAAATCATAAGTGGGCAAACATATTTACTGATTCATACCTTGTAAATATAAAAAACAAACCTGTGTATTGCTTTGACTAGCCATCGGATTGCTTTCACGAGGCATAACATGAGACATACATTGTAAACCCTACAAATGACATTTGTAAATAACATTTTCAATATATGTAACTTAAAAAAATATACATTCATAAAACATATTGCAAAACATACCAGATTAGTCTCACTGGCCTGATTCGGTTGCGTGTCTTTCTTTTTTTTTCCTTGTCTCCTTTTACACACCTTCTCGAGGGTGGATTTTAGCCTTGATTTAGACGGTCGTCCTTTGCTACGAACCGCTAATGGACTATGAATCTGGATGGCAGAACTAGTAGTGGTGCCCACTTCCAAATACCTATGTGAATCAACATGCTCATCACCACTGACAAGTTTATATTGGTCCATCTTCAAAGTGATCCATTCTTTAACTTCGATTGTCTTCTTTTCATCCTCAACGGCGAATTCAGCCATTTCATAGAAGGCATTGCACATCGTTTCAAATCGCACATTTTCAGGCTTATTTCCCCAATCTGAATAAACAATTTTCACCTTCGTATGAGCCCTCTTAACATCTTTCCTCCACCTCCGAAGAACATAGTTATCAGGTATATCATGAATCTCTCTTTCAAACAAGACTTTAAATATATGCTTGCATAAAATCCCCCTGAACTCAAACAATTGACAATTACACTTGATGCCAAAGTCGTCAACATTTAAAGAGACTACATAATGGACCGATCGTTGCCTATCATTTATCAGCAAGTCTTGTTTAATAGTGTACAACTCTCAGCCACCCCCATCCATATCTTCACCCACAATTCTACAACATAGATTCCCTTGGATCTCTTGTTGGATCTCTTTAAATTTTTTTGTAGTGTAAGCAGTTTGAAATTTTTTCTCTATTGCATAAGGAGTAATGCATGGAAGCCTTCGGCTAAAACATTTAAAGTCCTGTTCAACTTCCTTTTGTACTTTACTTCGTTGTGCATTCTCATACTGTTCTACAAATTGCTTCAATGTGGTTTTTGAATTAACATAACCATCAAAAAAAGCATTCATGCTTTCACTCCTTTGAGTTGAAGACATCCCCGCCCAAAAACCATTTCTTTGAAATATTGGCACCCATCGCATCCTTTCAGAGTATAATCCACCCAACCAGTCATTTTCATGCAGACTATATTTATCAATAAAACCATGCCAATTTTCTTCAAACTCATCATAAGACAGGGAATCATAAACTGCTATTTGCATTGCAAACTTGATCGCCTCATATTGATTGCAACCAGACAGTTTTTCAGGCAACTTCTTCATGATATGCCACAAGCACCATCTGTGTCGTGTGCTAGGAAATACAATTTCAATGGCCCTCTTCATTGCCCTATCTTGATCAGTGATTATAGCAGACGGAGCATTGTCATTCATACACACGAGCCATGTTTGAAAAAGCCATACAAATTCTTCAATCGTTTCACCACATATCAATCCACATCCCAAAAGAATTGACTGACCGTGATGATTCACCCCAACAAAAGGAGCAAATGGCATCTCATACTTATTTGTCAAGTACGTAGTGTCAAATGTAACAACATCCCCAAACTCCTTGTAAGCTGCTCTGCTCCATGCATCAGCCCAAAATACATTTCTCAACCTACCTTCATCATCCAAATCCATCGTATAAAAGAAATCAGCATTATTAGCTTGCATTCTTTGGAAGTAGTTATTAAGAGCCATCGCATCCCCCTCACCAAGTCTCAACTTCCTCACTCTGTCCAAATAATTGTAACAGTCTTTTGGGAAAAAGGCAACATTTCATGGCCACCAACTTCAACCACACATGACGAATAACTCTTATTTGGTCTAATACCTGCCCTATCATTATATTCAAGCCTCTTCTTCACATACGAGCTCATATATCTGTTCTTTCGATAAAATTTTGATTTACTAGGGCTTAACATGTGATTGTGATCAAGTGTAATTCTTTTCACTAAAACTGTTCCATCAACCCGTATTTGACCTCTAATCTTAGCCTGACAACCACATTTGGTCGACGGACGTAATCCAACAACATTTTTCCATCACCTCTTTGCTTCCCAGCCCGACCACATGAAAGCTGAATGAACGAAGGTTTTCCATCATCATCTTTTTCAGTAGTCATTATTTTAACTGGAAATCCCTTTGCATTACCATATTCACGATAATATCGTTGAAACTCGTCAAGGTTGACGAATTGCATCCCATATTTAGGTTCCCTCACCTCTTCTACATTTTCTTCCACCAACATACAATCATTATCTTCTACACTATCCATTCCTGTAATGTTTGTTTATAAATCACAAAGAGATGATAAGCAGAAATCAAAACAGAAATGAAATACACAACATAGAATAAATATCATGAATATAGTCATGATTTTGAAGATTCTTCTTTAATCTAATCTTAATAATCGTGGGCTCGCCGAGTATTACCTCGCATGTGGTGCCTTAACACGATTAAGAATATAGATCTAAGAAGAGTTTTGATGAAAACACAGAGATAAAAAGATGCTTATATATATAAAATCTTAAACAAAAAGAAAAATTCTACAGATATGAACACTGCAATTATAAAAAAAAAAAACCCCACAATTCATAAAAAAAAACCCACATGAACACTGAAATAATTACAATTAAAATGAACCCTAGATGAAGCTCTTCGGCTGAAGAACACTGATATTAAAAAAAAAATGAACCCTAGATCTGATATAAATATCATGAATATAGTCATGATTTTGAAGATTCTTCTTTAATCTAATCTTAATAATCGTGGGCTCGCCGAGTATTACCTCGCATGTGGTGCCTTAACACGATTACGAATATAGATCTAAGAATAGTTTTGATGAAAACAAATCTTAAATAAAAAGAAAAATTCTACAGATATGAACACTGAAATTAAAAAAAAAAAAAAACCCACAATTCATAAAAAAAAAAAAAAAAACCCACATGAACACTGAACAGATATGAAGCTGTTCGGTTGAAGAACACTAAAAAAAAAAAAACCCTAGATGAAGCTCTTCAGCTGAAGAACACTGAAATAAAAAAAATTGCACCCTAGATGAACCCTAGATCTGAAGACGAAACGAAGAGAATAAGAATGGGCTTACCTCTGCGTCCGAGCGATGAAAACCAACTTCTTGTCCGAAAGCAATAACCTAAAACACCCAAGTAAAGGGAAAATCAAAAACTAAAAACCAAAAACCTAAAACCTAAAATCAAATGGAAAATTTACCTTTTGAGAGAGGGAAGGGACGAAGGAGACCTTCTTCTCTTCTCCTTATTTCCTTATTCTTCCTAAATTTTCGTTCGTTTCAGTGTCGAATCTGCCGAAAATGGGGTCGATAATGGGGAGAGGGAGAGGAGAGGGGGCGAGAGACAGAGGGAGCGAGAGACACAGAGCGAGAGAAACAGGGAGCGAGAGACAGAGGGAGCGAGAGAGGGAAATGAACTCATGAATGGTCTTCCATTCCCTCTTCTTCTTCGCCCAAAATTTTGGTTTCCCTCGCAAATTTTTTTTTTTTTCACCACGTCACTGCTCGCGTGCGACGCACCTTCCTCGCCAAAAACCTCGCCCAAAGCCTCGACATATAGAATGAGCAGACTGGGGTTTTGGGTTTGTAGGACAACACAGATTTTCAGAGATTGGGAAAAGCGCCCAATTTCTAGTTCGACTCCCAATGCCGACTGCCAATGCTAAAAACTGTAGAACAGCCAAAAAAAAAATTCAAATAACTTCAGACTTTTGAAAATATTAAACAAATGTTTCTACAACTTCTGATGAATTCTCAATATAAATATTCAAATGAAAAACTTCAAATTTACAATTTGAACCATTCTTCTCATTCGGACCTATTTAATAATAATGAAGATGATCATTGTATTGAAGCATGTCACTGTCATGCTATCAATAGCATCAATATGTTATCAAAATCAAAAGAATCAAGTATTCTTTTAGATTTTGTTGATCGTATTGAAGATTCCAATCTCAAAATAGAATACCTTCAACACATTAAACATAATCTAACATCCAAAGCACTAATTGACAGATTTAAAAGATCAAGTTCTTCTAGCCCTGTTGATTTATCTGATCTTCAGCAAGAAGTCAATCATATCAAAAAGGATATCTTGATTTTAAAACAAAATCATTATGCTCTTGATCTTCGTATTCAAGGTATGCAGACAACTTCCTTCCCCGATATGCCTTCGTCTTCAACAAAATCATTATGCTATTGATTTTGCAAACAAAGTTGTAGACTTTTGCAAAGGCCTCCGTGTTCTTTTGAAACCCTTGCTTGTCAGGCTTAAGAAAAATCCAGGTCCATGGACTGAAGCCCATACTAAGATTGTTCGTCAAGTCAAATCTCAAGTCAAGCATCTTCCTTGTCTAGGGATTTCCAATCCAGATGCTTTCAAAATCATAGAAACAGATGCATCTAACCAAGGGTACGGAGGTATTCTTAAACAACGCCCTTCTGACTCTACAACTGTTCAATTAGTTCGGTATCATTCTAGTATTTGGAACTCTGTTCAAATCAATTACTCAACAGTCAAAAAAGAAGTTTTATCGATTGTTTTGTGCATCATGAAATTTCAAGATGATTTGATAAATCAAAAGTTTTTATTACGTGTTGATTGCAAATCAGCTAAAGAAATTTTAACTAAAGATGTTTTAAATCTTGTTTCCAAACAAATTTTTTTCAGATGGCAAGGATTTCTTTCAGCCATTGATTTTGAAATTTAGTTTATAAAAGGAGCTGACAACTCTCTTGCTGATTTTATGACATGAGAATTCCTTCAAATATGAGTTCTTCTAACTCATCCTCTTCTCGCCCTCCTATTTTTTCTAAACCTAAATAAAAATCCCAATTTATTTTTCGTCTTTATTCTATTTATTCCACTGTTTTGTATCCTCTCATTTGTCTCCCCTATTGTTATAATCCTGGGTTGAAATTGGTATCAGAGACATGTTTCTTTTTCTCCGAGGAAATAGTATTGGTGAGTCCTAGGTACTATTGGTCAGTTGTTAATAGCGTTGGTAAGCCTGTAAGGTATGTTGGTCAGCCGTTAGGAACCATGTGTAAGTCACCATGGTGAGCGCAGTGTTTACGGGTTATGTGGTCCATACTGGTGTTTTAGCTGTAGGTGGTCCGAGTACAGTGTTCCCAATCCTCCATCCTCGCAGATTTTCGCCATGGTAAGCCTGTAAGGTATGTCTTTGCTTTCAAAATTTACCCGAGCTTCTAGCTCTAGGTCAAGACAAATTTCAGAAGGTGTAAACCATATGGAATGTAGAATTTCAGATGTAGAAAAATAAATTACAAAAATGGTCAATACCAGAAATTCCTTACAAAAATGTTTACAACATTTCAAAATCTCTGTTTCCTCAAAAAACTGAATATCTGATTGATATGGTTGAACAAACTGTATCTTTTGATGGATATATGGATTCAAAGCAATTGTTTTCAGATGAAACTTTACAATTTTTACAAAGTCAATAATACAAATATATCCATATATATTGGATTGATTCAAATTGGAATTAAACCTTTAACAAGAACATGATTAGACACCTATGCTTTAATCGCTCTTCGCGATTGTCGGCACGATAGGTTTGATGATTCTCTTTTAGGAATCGCTGAGTCAATCCCTGCAACGGGTCCAATCTATTTTGATTGTTACCCAAACTTTTAGTATCTCTTTCAGACCCAAATGTCTTTGAGACTCTGACTCTCAATATTCAGACCTCTGGATTTGATATGCTTCCAGGATCAAAACCTTTGGCTTTGATCTACAAGATTACTTACAAGGCCATGAAGACTCAACCGAGTCCTAAGGAATTAATGGAGTCTGCGAAAGGATATACCATCCTCTTCCAGGCCAACAAAGAAAAAACCAGTGTTATTGTCCCAAAAACAATCCACTGGAGCCAAGTTACCCTTCTAGTTACATGGCAGGTTCCCATTGAACCAAGAAAGCCACTTCCTAGTAGGCTAAGTCAGATTTTGACTCTAGAAGATGGTACAGTTGAACTTCAGTTTTCTAAATCCAGAAAAACCAGTTTAAAACTTTCAGACTCCCAATCAGGAAGAAGATCCATTTCTTCTTTAGAACTGCACCCTCTCAAATCCCAAGGACTCAAACACCCACTGAAGTCCTTCCTCATTTAGATCTTGTTAGTCTGAGAAATAACCCCCAATTTCCTCAAATCCCGCAGCCAATTTACAATCTGGAATCTCCTACTCGATCTAAGATGGAAGATATTCCTCATCCACAATTAAATGTATTAAAAACACAATTCATTCTTGACAAATAATGGGTTAAACACGATTTTTTAAAATCCTTTAACCTACAAAGAAGAAATCAATTGTATGCTCAAACAACAGAAGAACAGATAAATGAATTAGGAAAACAATTTTATGATTTCTGCGAAGAATTACAAGAAAATTTACCTTTTTTAGATTGGTATTTTTCTGTTTATATTCCTAGCATCAATGTCATAAAAACAGATTCCAAATTCTGGCATACAACTGAAACAAATTCTACTAAAGAATCAATTTTACCACCTCTAGAATAAATTAAATTTTCTACTTTAGGTAGTGATATTCTTGCTTCGCCTTTCAAAGATCCTCAAACAGATAATACGTTTAAAGGAATTGGTAAAATTATTCAACAGAATAATTATACTAATATCTTGCTTCATGAGACTGGAGAAAAACTTATTCAAGATCAAATTCTTCAAGATCAATTGACTCGCACTCAATTGACTCAAAAGAAAGCCTTTAGTATGAGTTAAGTTTCATCTATAAACAGAAATTTGAAAAAGAAAATTATGGACTTAGTATCGAGTAAATATTGAAATGTGATATGGTTGGATTTCTCTATTATATTTTAACCTTAGTCACGACACAAGCCGACTAGCACTTGTTATTCTAGACCCTATGGTGACAAGTCCTTAAACATTGACGAAGATTGTTTATCAAGCTATTCAATATCGCGGGCTTAAATTTGTATCTCGATGAGCACATATCAAGACGTTGAAACTTTAAATGTTATTTATCATGGCTCAAAATCCTAGGATATATATCCTGATATTTATCCATTTTCAAGTGAAAAGTACCCACATAGTCATGATAATTTTTAATATTAGAAAAATTAATATCGGTGATAATTATCCCCTTTTTAAACACCGATACATCCTAGCAATATCGATATTTTGAACCTTGTTATTTATAGGTGAATCCGTAATTTTACTCAAAATTTCAACTCAAGTGGAAACAAAATAAAAAACAAGATTTTTAGTTTAGCTTGGTCTTTTAACTAAATGAAACTTAACTAAGTCATAAATTGCCAATAAAACCTCAAATAAGTTTTTATAAGCCAATACCCCTTTTTATTATTCGACAAATCATTCATTTGAGTTTTTACTATCATTTTCAGACCCCTAAGAGCATCTCCAATGTCATTCTCAAACTAAAAGTATAAAATAAGGAATATGAAAAGGAATCAACTTCAATTAGACCTGGCATCTTTTATAATTCACGATTTCGTTAACCTATACTTTAAACAAGAAAATAAGATAAGGCATTTTCAACTTTTTATTCCATGCCAGCTTCGTTCCTTATCTGAATATTTTATTTCCACGATACTTGACTTCTAAAGGACATCATAAAAAAATCAATACTTCTAATTTTGTTATATTACCCGTAACAAAAAATTAAACATTACGGAACTTAACTATCATATTATACAAAGTGAATAGCATAAATAAATAACTAGAAGTGACACATAGTCCGATACAAATTCAGAATAGCATAAATAAATAACTAAAAATTTATGTACATAATGAAATACTATTAAATAAAAATAATGAATATATATGCATAAAATTACATACTAAAGCCTAGCGAGCTCTTGCACATTAAACGGGTAACCTTCATTTGAGGCACTTGAAGAATATACCTTGTTTGCTATCAAAAAACTAACGAGCTATGTTGGATGCAATGCATCAAAAACACACGTGACCTTTCCTATCTACACAAACATAATCCCTTTTATTGCACCTTACTCCTTTTCCACCATCTTTATTTGGTGACAACTTACAACATGAGTTGATTGTATCCTTGAAATCTAAAAAACATATAAACTCGATGATGATGGAAAATAATAAAAATTTGAACAAATGGCATAATCAATACTACCCAATAAAGTAGAATAACCCAAGAACTATAACCCCAGCACCCCGCACCTGGGAGCTGCGGGTGTTTAAGATGGGGATAATATCATTGCTTGAGATACTTCTGTTGGGCAACAATCTCGTGTGCACATTGTGAGATGGTTCTGAGTGGGGCTTCACACTCTTCACCCCTAGATCCAATAACCCCAACAAATAAAATGGTGTATATTTTGTATTTAAAATTGAGATTATTGTGTCTAAATACCAATATACCACTTAAAATAACTATAAGTTTATGAGTTTTGTTGTTAGGTTATTCATGTGTACCTTGTGGAGTGGGATTGTCGATACTGTCCATGATAACTTTATAAGATTCAACTGGTACAAAAGATATATTATGAAGTCAAATTAAAGTGGCTGGACTTGAGCTCAAAGTAGAAGATAATGCAGCAAGCCGAGAGTTGTCTGGTAGATGGAATCTAAACATTCAATTTTATCAAAAGCAACCAGTCAAGTGCAAATGGGTCAAGCAAGATACAGGTGGCATAGATTGAATTCAGATGGCTCCTTACAGGAAGTGTGAGGTGGATACGGTGTCATCACCAGGGACGACAATGGAGAGCTAGTTGTTGCATGTACAAGACCTACAATTGGCCATTCGATTATTAAACATGAGCTTTTGGGAGTAGAAGTTGGATTGAAGTCGTATGTTGTGCACGCCATCACTAAACTAATCATTACAACAGATTCCCGCCACTGTGCATTTGTACTTGACGATGAACATAGATCCACCATGGGACTTGAGGCACTTAATTACATGCATCAAGAGACAACTCTCTAAGCTTGTAGCTCACATAGTCGAGCATCAATTCAAGGAAATGAACAAAGTTGCAGACCATCTAGCTAGCTTTTTTTTGGAAAACATCTGGCTAGCTTATATCCTTGTTCTGAATTTGTATTAATCACACTTAGCTCGTCTGCTGTGATCTTAAAAAATTTGCATTGAAGATAGAACATGAAATGAGTATCTGAGATTGTAACCATCTTCCATTTTTCTAAGGTTTAGGGATCCTAAATAACCCCTGCTCAATTTCCAAAATCAAATATTAAAAAAATCAACATAGACAAGTTTGAAACCATTCATTTGTTGCTCGAGAGTATCCACCAAGGATCTGAGCTTCGAGTTGTAATGAAGAGGAACCTTATTGGCTTTAAGCAACCTTTTTCTTTACTCAATGGATCCTTCACATAAGGTATACACTCGAAAGGGTAAACATGTATCAAAATGAATTTCCTTGTTCCCAAAGTGTATAATTTCCATTGTTTACCAATTAAGAATATATTCGTTTCTAGTAAATAGTAATAATTTATGCAAAAATTTTGTTTCAAGTCGTGCTTAGAAACCATAGGATATCTTGAGAATGTTACCTGAACTTCACTAGACAAAGCAGTAATAAGCTAAGATGCGAAGGCTTCAAGTGTAGGTTTTGAGGAATTGCTCAAAAATAATTAAACACAATCGTTTCCTCCAACACCTATTACAAACAAGTATTTCTAGATTGGACAAAGGGTGAGTGAATCCATGAAGTCTTTGTTGCTATAGTTTTGTTGGAACTTACATCTGGCAATGTCATGTCTCAAAGTTGGTAATTTGCTTATTCAGGTTCATCACACGCCCTTGAAATGCAAACGACTTCTAACAATTGGTGCTTATGGCACAATCTATATGAGCTTTCATTAATTTACAATTTTAAACAAATAAATGGGTCAAATCAACCTTGTTGATCTATTGATGTTGATTAACATTAGTTAAAATGAACATAAGAAAATTGAATAAGTAAATAAATGAAACCCAAGCGTGACAGATGCCACACCGAACCTGCATCATTCAAGGTAAAGTTGATGCATGTTACTTTGAATTTTCAATGATAACTTGGACTAAGTAATTAATTTCACTAACCATGTTGATTAATAAAGTATCGTTTAACATTAGTTTAAAGAAAACTTGAGCAAAGAATGATACTGCAATAGAATTTGTTTCATCAAGTATTTCAGAACCACTAGAAACAAAATCAACCCCACAAAATAACCTATTTCCCTTTGTATTCGGTCTAAAAAAGGTGGAAGGGGAAAAGCTGAAGGAGGTCAGTTAGACCTTCGATAATATAATTCCCATTGGAGTACCTTCCACACACTCCGGGAAGAGGGAATCTATCCCAAATTAAGGGGAAGTAGTCAGCTTTCAATGTCGCTCTCTAAGGAAACGGTTGTTTCTATTGTCCACAAGTGAACTCCCAAACACAAAAGTTCCAGGCACATGAGGTCCATCAATGTGAGATATCCCTCTACTATCGAAAAAACAAAACAAGAAGAACAAAAACAGTAATGCAAGAAGAGAGCATGAATTGGATTGCATTGTGGGACATAGGGTTGTGAGCAACAAAAAAGCACAGAGCCTTAAAAAAACTTGTCGCATCTGTGTTTGACACGTATCCGACACCGACACTTGTTTGACACACTTTTGACATGCATCAGACACATGGTCAATGTGTCGGACACACCTTCGATACACCCAGAACTTTGTCAAGCCACAATCAAGACTTGACAACCAACTTTGTTTTATTTTTACTTTTAGGCGTGTGCAAATAACCACCAAATTTAAAGATTGTTAATCCATCTGAAGTGAATGACCCTTTCAATTGCTATTCAAGAAAAATAGGGCAATGAAAAGCCCCTACAACATAAATGTAGTCTATGTTTATTTTTCTTCTCTCATTTACTTATTTTCTCCTTTACTTTTCTACTTCTATTTTCTTGCTATAATGCGTCATATTCTTTATTTTTGCACCTTTTCTTTTTCTTCTCTAAATTTCCTCTTTTAAGTTGTTTTTTACTTGCAACAAAGATGAAGACACTCTAGGAAGACACTATATTAGATTATTATTTATGTTTATAGGACTTATTAAAAAAAATTGGATGATGTATCCACTTGTTCTTGAGTCCTAGTGTTAGGAAATTGTTGAGTCGGCGTGTCTTGTATGTGTCCGACACTTCACACAAAAACTTATTTATTTGGGATTATATATAAAATAGTGATCCATGGGATAAGTCATGGCTTCCTCCCTCAAATTTTCAAAAAGAACAAAGAAAATCCTTATCCAAGTTGTCTTCGTTGTGAATGCTTATCACTTCACTTTAGTTAATTAATATAAATATGAAATTATAGTGATTATTTTCATTGATAATTTGAAAGTCTAATGCTAAAATGTTCCAGAGATAATATTATACAGTAGACTTATTTGGTTGTACTCAATATGGGCATTTGTTTATTTAAACTCAGATTTTTATTTATAAGATTTTTGACATATATATTTCGGAAATTGACTTTTAAGGCTTACTTTTTCGCAAAATTGACAATTTAGATACCGTAGTTGATGTAATAACTAATTTGTGCCCCTACTTTATATTTTTATGACCAACAAAAACTATTTCATTAACCTGTGTTAACTCATAAACTTATAGGACATATTTACCCTTCATAAACAAATAGAAAATTTTAATTTTATACTTTTGTGACCAACAATGACTCTTTTATTAATGATTCTAAATTTTATTTTATTTTGTTATTTTAACTTTTTTTAACCCTTAACCCCTCCCACCCCATTAATCATTATTGGTTTTTTTTGTTAATTTTGTTTATGTTTTTAATGTTATCATATTCTTTAATTGCAATTTAAACAATTATTTTATGACAATTGTTAGCTATAAATTGCTACATTAATATATCATATTAGAATTTGTTTTATTCTTGAATGTTTGTCACTCCGAATGTGTTTGATTTGACTGATTGTGAAGGTATATCTGAGTTTGAAGAACAAATTTTTTTTTTCGTTCAATTAATGGTTGCTTCAATTCTCTATCACTATTTAGTTTACATTAAATTATCTTATTCAATACTGGTTCCCATTTTACCTCCGAGGCTATGATCATGCTATATGGTAGATAGTTTGTGACCAAATAGCGACAGAGAATAAAATATATTACTTTACAGGTACCCATGAATATAAGAATAGAAAATCAAATTTTGATAGTGGGAAAATTAATTTTATTAACTAAGTTATGGAATAAGAAGCAATGATAATTAAAATCAAATTTCTAATCATCATTAAGAAAGTTAATGCATGGGTACCTGTAAACTTTTTTGATCAAATTATGACAAGTTAATCAAATTGATTTTATTAAATAATTAAAACCAAAATTCTAATCATCAATAACTACATTATTAAATGTTTAGCAAACATTAGCATATTAATTTGATTAACTTGTCCATCAATGAAACTTATAAAAACTTATAATTGGTTGCTCATAATTAAAATCATTAATATCGATATTGATGATACATAAAAACGGTCACACCCCTGAGCCGTACACGTGTTATGATAATATCGAGGAACTACACGTCCCAACATCAGCCCAATGTTGATCCGGCCTAAGCGGTTCTAAGTTTGCTCACTTCAGTCCGCCAGGCGCACCCGGACTCTCACGGCACACTAAGCCCGCACGTCTCACAACTATCCTCAAAACCTGTAAGCCCTCATTATGCAAGTATCTTGAGGATCAGCTTCAAACGGGCAACTACAACTGCTTTTTGCTTCCGACTAGAAAGCAAACACCATAGTATCTTTCACACAGGGAAACTCCCTTCTACGGATTGCTCTTGAATTGAGAACTATCTCCCGTGTATCTAGGAGCGCAGAGCTAACAAAAACTTCCCTCCTACAGCACAACTCCTAATTAGAATAGGAACTCCACGAAGATCTCCTCCCTAAACTACGCCTACTATAGCCTGGTTAAACCAGGACTCCTTGTACTATAAATAAGACATGAGGTTGGTAAGCTAAGGTACGCTACAAATTCCCTGTTATAGCATTACACCTTCTCCAGATCCTTGTTTGACTTTAGCATCGGAGTATCATCGGCTACCACAACAGTGGTCCGTGGTTCACGTGTGCTACTTGTGCAAGTCAACAGGAACCAAGTCAGAGCAGGGAGCGAAAAATGATTGCATTAGTTTGGCGCCGTCCGTAGGGACGACATAGTTCATAACTTTACACTAAGTGTCGTCTCATTTCAAAGACTCAGGGAGATGGTGACCACCGGGTCACGTAACAACGGAGAACCAGGGGACACGTCGAACGTTTCGGCAATCCCTATCCTGCCTCCTTTAGCAGCTCCTATCTTGCACATGCAGCCGACTCACGCTCTAGCACCAACGGCAGCAACGACAAATCCCAAAATCATAATGCTGACATCCCAAATATAGCTGATCATCAAAGTTGTGGAGGATCTCACGCCACTGAATCCACTACCTGCTAATGGAGACCAGGAGCGACACGAACATCTACCTCCGGCATATGATAGGGAGCAAGCGCAGGAAAGCCAAGCACCCGCCAGTTCTTAATGGACTAAAAGAGGTTGTGTGGCTAACACTGAGTTCAACGCCAGGACAGAGAGGCTCAGCTCTGGGAACCCCTCCGCAGAGGGGCGCACGACTGAGACGTACTGTACTGTCTCTCTGTCCCACCATTTGTGGATCAAATCATGAATGAGGCCCTACTAAGGAAGTTCACTCCTACGAAGCTCAACTCCTACAATGGAAATATTGATCCCTTCGACCACCTGCGCCATTACCAGCACGTAATGGCCTTTAAAGAAGAATCTGAATCAGTCATGTGCAGGACCTTTGCTTACTAGTATGAAAAGCTCCGCATTGACGTGGTTCCATGACCTTCCTTGAAAGTCCATCGACTCCTTCAAAATGCTGGCAAAGGAATTCCTGATGCGTTTTGTCGAAAGCCAACGTTTTCGAAAAGGCTCGCACTACATACTCTCCTTGAGGTAGAGGTCCAGTGAGACACTCCGAGAGTATGTCACGCACTTCAACAATGAGTTGACCCTCATCGACGGGTGCAACAATGATACAGTTGTGACGGCCTTCACTGCGGATCTCAAAGAGGAAAAGCTCTACGAAGACCTCACTTTGGAGCCCCTTTTGGACATGGCGAAGCTTCTCAAGAGCGTCCAAAGACACATCACCCTGAAAGAGTCGAGGACCATACAGAGGGAAATCGAATGGGAGAAGAGGCCCTTCGCGCCCAGGGACAAAAAGGAGGGAAATAGATGCAAGGATGAGGAGCAAAGCAAAAAGAAGCGCGGAGACAATCGATTCAGGCCGAAGAAATCGTCCAACTACGTTGGATCCATAATGGTGACACCCCTAAATGCTAACCTGTCTGATGTACTAAAATCAATGAAAAACTGGGAGGAACTAAAGTGACCCCCAGAGACACGCAGAGATCCCGCCAAGTGCGATAACGATAAGTACTCACGTACCACAAGGAAAGCGGCTACAACACCAATGACTGCAAGAGTCTGAGGTACAAAGTTGAGTACTGGATCCATAAAGGCAAACTGAAATAGTTCGTGCAGTTTGAGAAGCCAATGGAACAGACAAAAGACAAGGGGAGTCAATTAAAGAAATAAGGTATGAGATTCCAGGGATCATATACGTCCTTCATGGAGTCGGACCAAATGAAGGGCAGTCATACAGATCCCGCCAGCGGACACTACTGGATATGCATACACAATCCACGGATGAGGACAGGCACATCTGCCACTCAAGGGTCCAGAGCCCCATTCCCACCTTGACTTTTACCGACAAGGACCTCGAAGGAGTCCGAGTGCCAAATAACGTCGCCTTAGTCATCTTGATCTCCATAGCAAGGTAGGAAGTAAAGAGAGTTCTGGTTGACACAGGAAGTTCACTTAACATTTTGTTCTACAACGCATTCTGCAGCATGGAACTGAAGGAGGAAAATCTCTTCGAATTCAGCTGGGAAAAATGCTTCCCCATCGGAAAGATAAGGTTAGCTACGGTGGTAGGAGAACCGCAGCTCAGGAAGGTCCTATTGCTGGACTTCATGGTGGTAGACGCACCATCATCCTATAATCTCATCTTGGGAAGACCATGGCTCCAACAGATAGAAGCATTGGTATCCACCTTTCACCAGTGTGTTAACTATACTGCTAACCACTAGGAAGAAACAATACGTGGAGACCAACCTACGGCACGAGGCTGCCACTACGCCGCACTAAAACAGATAAAGTGCTCTCAGATTCAGCTACATCATGCAGAGCAATCTGACTCAGTGCAAGGCCAAAAGATGGAAGATGCACAATTTTTTAGCGGTACAAGAGTCGTAAAGGAATTGGAAGGCGGAAACACATCCCCCCGACATTTTGTCGGCGCGTAGATCCGCTCCTCTGCAAGGTTTACTCTTCAGTGACCTATGTAACGCCTCAACAGTTCGCTAAACGATCCACGAGAGCAACCCGAATTCACTTCAAGACCAGGATAAGTTTCTCTCCGTCAATAGTTAGTTTGCTTAAAGTTGTTTGTTTCCCTTTCCATAGTCAATATTGAGTTTTAGTTCTTAAAAGGCTTATGTGATTTGCAATCATTTAAGAAATAAAGGAAGAACTACGAAAAAAAACTCTATTGATTATTGGATTGATGTAACAGCGAACATCTTGAGGCAGATACAAAAGACTACATATCACAAACGTACTGAGGCGGATACAAAGGACTAAGCATTGCAAGCATTTAAACATAGTGCGAATTGAAGTAAAAGACTCGCTTAGACAATCCTGTTGCGAATTGCCTCCTGCGAAAACTTGCAAACCATTCGACGCAAGCAATCTGCAAGTGACAACAAAGATAAGCAAGTGGGATACGCAAGATGGCATACTAAGGCATCTGGTCGACATGGAGTGAGGACTTGTTGTTCGATCGCACAAGCGATGTGAACAGTCTGAAGCAAACAAAACCATGATCCAACAAACTAGGGTGGCCACGGGACGGGACGAGACGGGATGAGATATACCCATCCCTATCCCATCCTGTTCATACGGGATCGGGACGGGATGGGATCAGTGTACTACCTGTGACTGCTGCGAAGATTATCATCATATAAGAGCGTAAAAAATAACTTTCTTATAATTAGATATAGATGTGACAAGCAAATATAAGGGTAGCCACTAAATCCCCTAACAATGAAGTCGAGTGGGCTGACTTTTAGAAAAATGACATGATAAATGAGACCCACTAAGAGTATTGTGTCGTTGTGATGGCCTCCCAACTGATTTTACAATTTCATTACTGTGGGAAACAAAATTCATGGTTCCTTGACAAAATGACATTTCATTTTTTGTTAGGGAAGAAATATAGACATATTGGTGATGCTCTAACATATTCATAATGGTTTACCATCAATACATATATTGTATTACTTAGTTAATTTTTACAGCCCGGGGCATCTCAAATTCTTGGCTCCGCCCCTGAATGTTCCCTTCTGAATATGTATTACTCAGTTAATTTTTATTTTTCATATTCACCTGGGTATTATAAATATTTGTAAGTTAAATAATTGGAGCTAGGGGTGGGCAAACAGGTCGTCGATCCGCGGGTTCAACTCGAACCGGACCGTTTTGCTCTAAACGGTCCGGATTTCAATTATAAATTTTTACATACGGTTCGGATCGGTTCGGGTCCGTTATAAAATGATTCGGTCCCGGTTCCTATTTTTAAAAATGAAACGGTCCGGGTTGGACCCGTTTCAAATTGCATTTATTAAAAACCTTTAACTCTTTCTTTCTCTGTTTTTGAACCTACCACCAAATTGCATTTACTATCTCTCTCTCTATCTTTGAACCTACCACCAATAAGTAAAGGAAGAGGAGGAGACGTGAAGGAATCACTAAAACCCCCTATCTCTTTCTCTGTCTTTCTCTCCTCTCTCTCTGTCTCTGTCTCGAGAAGAAGAAGCAGCAGCAGCATCAGCGAGACCAAGAAGAGGAGGAGCAGAGGAAAGGAAGAGACGATTGGAGATCTCCCTCTCCTCTCTCTCTCTCGGTCTCTGTCTCGAGAAGAAGCAACTGCAGCGCAGCAGGAGATCTCCGTCTCCTTTCTCTCTCGGTCTCTATCTCGAGAAGAAGCAGCAGCTGCAGCGAGAACCACCACCAGCAGCAGCAGGAGATCTCCCTCGCCTCTCTCTCTCTCTGTCTCGAGAAGAAGCAGCAGCAGCAGATGGCGGGGAGGATGAAGTTTCTAGCTAAATGTTGATCTTTTCTGTGTCTCAGATCATAAGGTTTAGCTAGAAATTTTTAATATGTCTGTGCTTTCCATTTTAATGTCTCAGATGGCGAAAATGTCTCAGATCAACATTTAGCTAGAAATTTTTTCCGTTGTCGCCGGGGAAGATGAAGTGGAAGATCTCAAGATCTCTAAGGAATCCCGTCGCATTGGGTTGGAGTTGATCGATGATTTCTGAATGATTTCTGTTGATGGATGTTGATCGATTTTGTATGATCTGTATGAATATGATGGATCTCTCATGGATCAAACCAAATTTATTTTTCTGTTTTTTTTATGCAATTTTTTCTGTTCTTGATTGGATCTCTTATGGATCTGTATGAATATGATGGATCAATTTTTTGTATGATCTGTATGAATATGATTGGAACCGTAGGAACCGAACCGTTTAGAACGGTTCGAGTTAGGTTCAGTTCCAATTATCAAAATGAAGGGATCCGGACCGGACCGGATCCGTTAAAATGTAAACGGTTCGAGTTAGGTTCCTCCAAATTTGGAACCAATCCGGACCGTGCCCACCCCTAATTGGAGCCACTTTTATTGGGAATCCAAGAAACAGTCTGCTATCTTTCTCTTACTTAATGAATATTTATTTCTTGAAGTAACATTTTGTTACCACTACAAACACCATGAGTTTCTGTCAGTCATCTGTAAGTTTATATAAATAAAAATAAATAAATAAATAAAAATATTAAAAAATTAGCTCGGGACGGGACGAGATTGGCGGGATTGAAAATCTTCATCCCATCCCATCCCATTCTAGATCGGGACAGGACGGGATCGGGATGAAATTATTCAATCCCATTAAGACCCGAAAAAATAGGGACGGGACGGGATCGTAATTGCGGGATGGGATGCCCACCCCTACAACAAACACGACCCTCAAATATGGTTCGTGGGGGTGCAAAATCGGCAACCGGAGTCCCGTGACAAGCCACAACCAGATACGACCAACTCACACGCTCGATTTGACGCACTGAATGAACCTGGGAACAACATCAGGTTGACATAAGCAGAGTGCACCTCTGGCTGCAGGGATAAGAAGGGCGTCCAGAAGTCAATGGCCCAATCCATGAACCATGTCCAACTCCTCTTCATCTCGAGATCCCGAATTCGAACACAAGGAAAGGCAACGGGGTTAATCGAGAAATGGTGGAGGTAGCCACCACGAAATTGGACGTGGGTGCTATATATGAAATTAAACATTCAGGAACAACGATAAGGCACCAACGCATGAACAACATACTCTTCCCTTAAGAAAGCGCCCTTACCGCTTCTCCGCGAAATGAGAAGAATTTACTTGATCTCAGCAGATCAACTACGTGCTCACCCAAAGTAGGTGACCACGCATAACGACAACTATTACTGTGCCTGACCTTTGCAAATGTCAGAACATTCGGAGACTCCAGAGACAGAGATCCACCTTCAACCTTTGGAAAACCCAAAAGACTCTCTTCAAGCAAGAACATTACATGAGATAAGCTCTGCGAAAGATAACGCCTACAACGGTAGGAAAACACCATTATATAGACATGATGGTTCACCAAACGGACACTCCAGCATTAGCTGTCAAGCATTGAATACAGTATGGAAAACGAGGAGACAACGATTCCCAAGGAAATTGTGCATACCACGTCATTCAAATTAATGGCGCTGCAAGCAACCCCATTAATTAAGGGGGAGTAACCGATATTCAACCGTCACACAGCTTATGTCGTACACGTGTTACTACCCGATTTACGCTGTACACATCGCATTGCGCCCTAGTCCTTCCTTTGCAGGCCCATGGGCTCGGCCTATTATTCAAACATCACTCTGTCGCATGCTTGGCACGAGTGCTAAGAGATCCTAGTAGATCTTGACATACGGATTGTACCTACAAATCACCTGTTGATTTGAGGTAACTTCATTCAGACCATACACCACTAAATTCACACGCCCCCTAATAGGTGGAACTTCTTTTCAAACCATGTAAGCTTAGTCAGCCAAAAATGATGACAACAGTTTCTATTTGAACCCGACACCTAGTCCGCTTAGCGCAGACATCGTCGATTTAAAAAGTGGGAGTTTAATCAGCGCTATCACGCCTAGTAATGACGACTCACCAGGGATCATTGCCCCTTTCGCGGCCAATGATCGTCGAACCCAATCAGGTAAGCCTAGCTGGTGACGACTAGCAACGAAAGCTTTTGATCAAAACCTGGACTTGTGGCCCCCACTGTAGGGGTGTAAATAATTTAAAAGGTGGGAGCCTAGTCAGTCCCGAACTGATTCCTATGGCTCGCCACGAGACCACTGCTTTTTAGCGTGGCCTCCAATCAGCCAATCACTACAACCTATGGCTGTGAAAGTGTAGATAGGCTAGAAGGTAGGAACCCAATCAGCCACGACCTGATGACGATGGTCTGCCACGGGACTACTGTTTTTCAATGTGGCGGCCGAACCTTCCCAAATTTGTAGTCGGTTGCGCACAGCCGCACAGGTGTAGATAATTTGGAAGGTGGGAGCCTAGTCAATCCGGAACTGATTCTAATGGTTTGCCACGTGACCACTGCTTTTCAACCTGGTTGCCAAACTCCTCTCGAATTCGTAGCCCCCACCGTGAGGGAAGGGTGTAGATGGTTCGAAAGGTGGGAGACCAGTCAGTCTTGAATTGATTTCCATGGCTTGCCACGGGACCACTGCTTTTCAGCCTGGTCGCCAAACCTTTACTCCCCGAATCCATAACCCATTTGACTTGGTCATACACGATTTGGAAGGTGGGAGCCTAGTTAGTCCTAAATTGATCCCGATGCCTTGCCATAGGACCACTGTTCTTCAGCCTGGTCGCCAAACATGAATCTAGCTGAATCAACGTCTTTACGCTCAAACGGACTGATATTATAATATTCGCGAAGGCCATCTGCGCTGATACAAAGGTTGTACGGCTAGCGCCTAGATAAAAGCTATTTAGGATACTAGCCCGAGCTTACGGTGCTTGACTAGGCACAATTCTCTGACACATGCGTTCGGTCATCACTACTCGCTCTTAGCGGTAACTGCAGCCGACTGGACAAATAAACATGATAAGGCTTAACAACTTACCTCGGGAACAAGACATCAACAACTTACCTCGGGAACAAGACACAGCTTGGGTAACCTAATTAGCTAAGTTGTTCGCAACATGCCCACTATCGGACATGGCTATGCAGCAACGACCCCGAGTCGTTCGCAATACAAAGCGATCAAACTATCTATCATAGACATACCAATCAAACGTCCTATTGATTCAACTAGCCTAAGCAAGACGAAAAGGCAAAATGAAAAAAACATACAATAAAGAAAACAAGCACAGAGCTGGTAAAATTGCTTTCATTAACAATCAAAACGAAAAGGGGTATAATTACACCAAAGTTACTCCTTGTCGGGAGAAGATACAGAAACAGAAGAGCTAAGCCTAGTGAAAGAGGGAGCAGGGATAGTGTCCACACGCGCCACGACCCAGGCATTAGGGCCCACATTATCTTCCTCATCCGATGATGCAAAGGCAACATACATATCAATATATGACATCTTCTTATATTGGCCAAGATCCCACTCCGGATGCTCCTCCTTCATCAACGTCAACAGTTCTAGCCGGCCACGTATAACCCAGCGAAACTCACACTTACCTTGCTCCAGAAGAAGCTCTTCTTCTCGCACATTCGCGTCAACAAGCTCACGCTCCAGTAGCTCCAACTTGCCAGTCAGCGTGTCGACCTGAGACTGCTCTATGGCTAGACTGCTCTTCATAGCACTAAGCTCATGCCACCCTAATTCGAGCTGGTCCTCAACCTTTCTAGCCTCGCAGGCATAGAACTCCACAGCGGATTCCAGCCCCAATCAGCTTCCTTCGAAGCGCTCTCTTCAGGAAAATACTGCAGCTCAGAACATGCCTTAGCCGCAACATCCTGCATAACCTTGACTTCTCGGCGAATCCGGCTCAACCCCTGCCTGAGTCCATCCCTTTTGGACACCGCCTCTATCATATTACGCTCAAGGTCCTCGAAACTAGCTTTTTGAGCCTTAGCGGCCACGGTAGACTAATTCATACATCCTTCCAATGTATCCTCTTCGGGTTTTGGAGCACGATCCATCAATCAGATGTGATGCCTGCTTATGTGCTTCCTCAAAGAATACTCTACGTCCACCTCTTGGTGCCAGACTTGGGAGCTCATATTTACCAAGCCAGGTGCGGACGAGTTTATCCATGCACCTGGATGAAGCTTCCCCGGATAAGGGATTATGCCAGTGCTGCCCTTCACGGTTGCCACCGTCCTCAGACTCTTCTCTGTGGTTTTTCCTTTGTCAAGAACAATCGACCCTTTACTGCGAGACGACTCAATAGGATCCGGATGGAGAGGAGGGAACAAATTATCCATATGACCCTCCAACACTTCCAGTTGTGGCTTAGAATGAGATTGTAAGCAGACACCGTCGGTACCGCGACCACCTTCAGGAAAATCAACATTGGGGCGATCAAATTCTACCACCACAGGCGAATCTTTCCGAGAGCCTTCTGCCAGAACAGCCCCACACAAATCAGCACCAGCAGAAGCCGCCACTGCAATCCGCACTAGACGGTCATTCAAAACCTCGACCTGCTCATCACTAAGGTTCGACCTGTCTATGAATCCTATTAACCGCAGGTAATCTTTCTCCAAACTAGGAACATCAATTTTTGCCTCAACAAGCCCAACAAACTTGTGTTCCTCTCTCACCGGAGCAGGTCGTGCCTAAGACGACCCAACTCTAGCGCGAGACTTCTTCCTCACAAATGAAGCAAGTGTCTCAGACGACTCCTCTACATCGGACAAAACTAAAACTTTGGCCCTAGGAACCTTCCTCTTCCTGGAAGGGGCCCCATCTTCCAATTTAATGTGCGACTTTCAATATAGAGTGGGGGCAATGTGCTAGTTGTCCCACAGTCCATTACGGATGAAGTTGGAAACTCTTATGACATCGACCGCCTTCCTTTTCGACGAGACACAGAATGTCTCCATGGTGTTTTGCTCCTCTAAGGTAAGAGAAGTAGTAGGAAACCTTCCTACAAGGGAATACAAGTAATGAAGAAAAGGGTTGAAATTACAGAGCGACCTGAACTATCGCTCGAGCGGACGACACCAGCACTGAAAATACGTCTAATCTATAGGAAACAAGCAGCAATACTTTTGCCAGAACTTGAAATTATCAGGCAGCTTACCGAAGTAGTTCGACTACTTCATCTTACAGACAACATTACTTTTCAGCCGGGGAGAGGTCAACAACCAGATTACCCACGGAGTCACGCTAACACCGGCCTCCTTAGTGCTGAGCAGAATCATGAGGATGACCCTATAACCATTGGGCCCCAGCTGAGCTAGAGGAATCCCTAAGAAATCCAAGAACTCCCAAATCATGACCAGAACCATAAAGCGTACTCCAGTTTGAAGCATCCTACGATGTAAACAAATGAAACTGACAGGAGGTGACACTGACGTTTGGTGGCCCGTTAGGAGATACAATAGCAGGTCCTCGGAAACTCCAAACTTCGAACGGATTTCGGCAAGACCAAGCTCGGACAAACAACCTGTCTTCAAAATACTCCAAGGCCTCATCCAAAATAGCATCATCAAGAAGGTTTCTCGAGCCATGAAAGAGGTGAACAATATTTACAGAACAATATATTCGAAAATAAATAAAGTAGAAAAATTAGATTCTGCACTGCGGATGACCTAAATAGAGAATGGTTTCTCGCCTCTTTTTTGCCGAACCAGCACACGTGCCATTAATGTGTACGTGCAGCTCAAGCAGTGATTCAGACTCAATCATCATGAGCATGAGTGGTGCATCCCTTCAAGAGATGACTTAGCGAACCGATATGACGTCTTACTAACTTGGGGGTAGTAGCTAATTATACATAAAAATGGTCACACCCCTGAGCCGTACACGTGTCATAATGATCTCAAGGAACTACACGCCCCAACATCAGCCCAATGTTGATCTAGCCCAAGCGGTTCTAAGTTCGCTCACTTCAGTCCGCTAGGCGGACCCAGACTCTCACAGTACGCTAGGCCCACACGTCTCACAACTATCATCAATACCCATAAGCCTTCCTTAGGCAAGTATCTCGATGATCAGTTTCTGATGAGCAACTACAGGGAAACTCCCTTCTACGAATTGTTCTTGGATTGTGAACTATCTCTCGTGTATCTAGGAGCGCAGAGCTAACATGAAACTTCCCTCCTACAATACAACTTCTAATTAAAGAGGGATCTCCACGAAGATCTCCTCCCTAAACTATGCCTACGATGACCTAGTTAAACGAGGACTCTTTGCACTATAAATAAGACATGAGGTTGGTAAGCTAAGGTACGCTACAAATTTTCTGTTACAACATTACACCTTCCCATTCCAAGAAATCTGACATTAGGTGGCAAATTTATATGTGACGCTTTTGAAGTTATCATCGTTTTCCCGTTTAGGTGAGAAATTTTGACGAATTGTCACCCACAGATAGAGGGAAATTTGGCGCCAAAAAAAATACCTTTTGGTGAAAAAAATTAACACCTTGTCACATTTGATGAAAGCTCAGCCCATAAGCGAGGAAATAGAAACCTAAGAGTGATGAAAAAAAAAACCCAAAGCCCAAATCGTTAAAGAGATCTGTATCACGATCTCTCTTCTTCTCCAAACTCCTCCTCTCCCAAACTAATCCTTCTCACTTCTCACGATCTGTATTCTTCTCCAAACTCCTCATCCTCTCAAGGGTTGTGTGAACCAACAAGTGAAAAAGGTGTGAACCGTTAGCAAAGGTAATGTTCTTCTTCATCCTCTTCTTATTCTTCCTCTTTTTCTTCATACCCAGGCGGGGAGTTTAAGCTTTGATAAACCGAAGGTTTAATTCTCCACTCCGATCATTATATCTTTGATTTTGTGAAATACTTTTTCAAGGTTTTGTTGATTGGGGACTCTGTTGTTGGGAAGAGCAGTCTTCTTGTCAGTTTCATTTCGAACTCGATTGAGAGTCTTTCACCTACGATAGGTTTATTTCCATGATTGGGTTTTCTGTGTTGCATATTTGATTTGTTAAATTTGATTGGTTTAATTTGTGTACTTATTTAAGTTTGATGAAGAAATGGGTTTGAGGTTTTAGTGATGTTATAAACTAAATCTAATGTTACAAGTAGTATAAAAATCTAAGTTGTAATTACAATTTTGTGAAAAAGGATCGAAAGCATATTCTCAATAAGGGCTCTAGCTAGCTACTTTTGTGAAAGACAATTTAACATCCCTTATGTGTGTTAAGATTTGGATAAAGAAAAAGGGAAACAAGAAATGAATGTATGAGTCTGTAAATAAACTACTAGAAACAAAGGGGATAGATTGAGCGGAATTTTCAATTCTGGGCAGATATATGGATTTCTTGGAAACAAGGGACTACGATTAGTTTGTAGTGTTTCTAATGAAGGGACAACGTGGGATTCGACATTTAGAAGGGGTTTGAATGACTGGAAAATAGAGAGCCTAATTTTTATGAATTTTTTTTTTCCAGCTTTTAGATGTATATGATCTTATGTTTTTTTTGTCTATGTAAAGTGGAACTCTTAAGATCGTCTTTCAAACCCAATGAAAGTGTTTTGAGTCATTGCTCCGCAACATCAATCTTGGGGTCTCTTTGAGGTTTCTCATTCAGTCCCGCTCAATAAAAAAGTTTTTCCAAAGTAGGTGTTGGAAATTGAGCGGAATTCTCAATTCTGGGCAAATAGATGGATTTCTTGCAAACAAAGGACTACGATCAGTTTGTAGTGTTTTTGATGAAGGGACAACGTGGGATTCGGCCTTTAGGAGGGGTTTGAATGACTGGGAAATAGAGAGCCTAATTTTTATGAAGTTTTTTTTTTTTTTTTTTTTTTTTTTTTTTTTTTTTTCCTTTTCAGCTTTTAGATGTATAATGATCTTATGTTTTGTTTGTCTTTGTAAAGCGGAGCCCTTAAGATCGGCTTTCAAATCCAATGAAAGTGTTCTGAGTCATTGCTCCGCAACATCAATCTTGGGGTCTCTTTGAGGTTTCTCATTCAGACCCCTTCTTCCATTTTCCTCTTCTTGTCCATGTTGCATACTTTTTTTTTCCTGTTGTGTATTTGATTTCATTGGCTTATAAAAAAACCCACATAACAGGTCAACCACTAGCTTCAGTTATTGGTTGCTTTGGTGAGTTTTATTGCATTTGTATCAAATACCCAATGAAAAACTATCAAAATGTCTCATGGTTGAAAGTGGGAGGAAAATAACTAGTTGATAATTTTTTAAGAGGCATACAACCGAACAAAGATAATTTGCATCCTTAGTTTTATTGGAATTTTTGTTCATAAGTTATAATGGCAGGGGTGATGATTCAATTAGATGTGTGAATGAGGGATACCTCATGAACTTAAAAGTTTTGAGGCATAATTTTGTCTCATGGTTGCATTTGTATCAAATACCCAATGAAAAACTATTAAAATGTCTCATGGTTGAAAGTGGGAGGAAAATAACTAGTTGATAATGTTTTTAGAGGTAGACAACCAAACAAAGGGAATCTGCATCCTTAGTTTTATTGGGATTTTTGTTCATTGTTTATAGTGGTAGGGGTGATGATTCAATTAGATGTGTGAATGAGGGATACCTCATGAACTTAAAAGTTTTGAGGCATAATTTTGTTTTACCTGCCACTCTTTCTCTCTAACATAATTTTGTTGTTTAGGTTTTCTTTATTATTGTTTTGAGTTGCCTACACTCAAGTTTTCTTAATTATTGTTTTGAGTTGCCTACACTCTAACAGGAACTTAAAAGCAAAGCAATGAATGGGAAATCTAAGATATCCAGCCATACTCAAGTTGCCTATACTTCAAAAATAAGAAAAGTCTACCATGTTCCCAACCTATAGAATTGCACAAAAACGGATTTCTTCAATCAAGATTGAGAAAAGTAACTAAAGTACAATATGGGTTTCAATATACTGATGTTCCAAACACTATACGAATTCTGGATTGGACAAAAACTGTAATAAACAACAACTAAAAATAACACTTTTTTTAATTAAATTGTAACAGATTGTGGATTAACAGCAAGAGTGCAAATTTAGAAATTTGAAAGAGATGAAAAGAGAGGGGGAGAAAGCAAACCTTTGCCATATTTATTAAAATATACTAACAACATATTGTAAACTTGGCAACATTAATATTACTTGGAAAAAAATACTTAGTGAAGATAAAGAGATTTTTTTTTATGAAAAATATACTTACTCTAAACCTAAATAAGGCCTAGTCATTGTGAATAAGGCCTATTCCTTGGTGATAAGGCCTAATCCTGGGTGAGTAAGGAATAGGCCTTTCGTGAAGTAGGTCCTTATTGAGTAACATATAGTCTATCTAAGTAGTTTCTTTGAGGCTTAAGGTCTTTGGTGAATTAGGCCTCTTTTTCCTGAGTTTCTTGGAGAATTTCTTGAATTTCTTTGTTAGCTTCTTGGTGATTTAGGCCTAGACTCTAGGTTTTTTTTGTTTATCTTTCAAGGTGAATACATTTGAAATTTCAAAGGTAAAGTGGGTATTGGCAAGATTTTAGTCCTATCTACTACCTAGCAAGATTCTCCAATTTGAAAATTTGATACACTTGTTTTGTAGTTGCAAATTTGTTTTGACTACTTGGATTATTTTTTTCAACTTGCTCTAAGGTACGTTATGGAATTATTGTCATTAATCTCATCTTAATAATATGCAACGTTAAGAAAATGTCTAGAAAATTTTAAGGTTAACATATTACTTTTTAAGCCCTTAGGTATCATGAGTACTTACTTCATTATAGTTCGCCAAATTTTTTTATTCAATCATTGAGTATTTTTTTTAAATAATATGTATGGATTTTTTGGGCCGTTGAAGTAGATACTGACATAAAAGTTGATACGGAGAGACCATGGATTTCTAACCGCAATATTCTTGTTCCGGAATACAAAAAGGGGATTGAAGGATTCAATGATATTGTTCGCCATTATGTGAATGAGAGGAATGATATACCATGTCCTTGCAGGATATGCCACAACAAATATATTCACTCTATTGATGTTGTTCATTTTCTTTTATTACAATCTGGGATGGATATGACTTACAAAATATGGACACATCATGGAGAACATAATGATGACGTAACTGTTCAAAATTTCGAGAGCTTTGATGATGAAACTACAAATGATAATAACCTGAACATGTTGGATATGCTTGATGATGCATTTGATGGACTACATAATGATGATCTTGATATATTAGGAATATATGATACATTTGGGGAGGAAGATACTGTGAGGGTTTGAAATTCTACGAATATCCATAGAGTTGATGCTGATAATTATGCAAAGTTGCTAAAAGAAGCTCAAAGAAAATTGTACGTTGGCTGCACTGAATATACAGTGTTGTCTTATGTTGTGGAGTTGATTCAATGCAAAGTTGACAACCTTTGGATTGACAAGTCAGTTAATGCGGTGTTAAAAATTGTGAAGAAGTGATAGGAGAATAATTAGGCTATTTTTAGTACCATATTTCTATATGTATTTTTGGGTATTACTTGCTAATTATGGTACTAATTGCTATTTTCGTGTTTGTGTAGGTTTCCAATTACAAGATTCCAAAATAGAAGCTAAGTAAAAGAAATAAGCAATTTAGAAATACTAATTGCAAACGGAAACCACACAAGGAAGAAAACAATTATAAAAGGGACAATACTTGTCCTTGAGCAATCACGCTTGCAACCACAAGCAGTCACCCATCCTCAGCCTCCACATCTTCGCGACATCAGCTACACCACTACCATCATCAATTCAATCCATATCCTCCTCATCCTCAACGCATCCATCCACAACATCCTCAATGCAACAGTCCATCAAGCATCCACAGTCGCAACAAGCCTCCACCCATTCATCGCCTTCATCTCTCTGTTTGTTGAAAATCAGGAAACCCTAGCCCATCATCAACAATCATCGAAACCACATCGCCCTGCTTCGCTCCCTTCAAGCCACACCAAACAACCATCGTCCTCCTCTTCATCATCTAGCCACAAAACTCATCAAAGAACACCTCACCAGACCGTAACCCCTCCTCGAAATAGCAACCTCACCAAACCCTTCCACAATGCCACCGTCTGGGTCCCTCTCTCTTGCTGTCCTTGATCGTCGCACACAGTCGCACCGTCGCCAGCATCTCCTTCCGTCCATCTCTCTCTCACATTTTCCCCTTCTCTCTCACACTCATATTCCTTCAATTTACAACCAAAAAGAAGAAAACTCTGGAGAGAAACAGAGGAGAGATCGTAAAAGGGAAGAATAAGAGTTCTTATTTCTCTTTAGTTCGCTATCCGCACCCATAAAGTCACTCTTGCACCACCACACAGGCGGCGACATCGTTTTTCATTTCTAAACATCTCTTGTACTTATTTTAGTTTGACATTTGATTATGGATTACTGTTTGAACATAATTAATATGTCTAGCTAAACTCTTCTTAGTTAGGGGTGTATTTGAAGTCCCGAACATGTGTTTATAAATTAATTGAATTTAATCTTCCTTACTATTAGTGATTGTGTTTTGCTTAACTGCTTTATAGATAACTTTTCTTTATATGTTTTTTAAGGTGGTCAACTTAGTAAGCATGCTAGGATCTGGGGCTAGAGTATAGGAAAGTTTCACCTAATTTTTTTTTTTTTAATTAATTAATTAATAATTTTTATTATTTATTTTTAATCTAATTGTTATAATCTTGTACTCACAAGTAGTAAATATCAAGGAACGTTGGTAAGGTTAAGTAAAAATCTAGGTAAGAACAAGGTGTTGATCATACTTGTAATTGCCTAGTCTGTGTTTATATTTTTCACAAAACTTAATGATCTTAGATTGTTATTTAACTTGTGATTCTTGATTAGATAGCATGATAAGAATAGTTTGAAAGCGACGCTAAGGGGGGTGTATTGTATCTGGATTTTGTGGGCAATTTAATAAATTTCATGGATTTTGAAAATCCAAGTGTATTCAATTTGGATTTTAAAAAGTCTACAAAAGTCTAGGGGTATTCAATCAGGATTTTAAAAAGTCTTTTTGAAATCCACAAAGTCTAGGGGTATTCAATATGGATTTTAGAAAGTCCACAAAAGTTTTAGGGTATTCAAAATATCATTCATATTTATGGATTTGGAAAATCATGGATTCTCATGGACTTTGTAGTGTTAGGTATAAATAACAAAATTCAATAGTTTGCCAGCCTCCATATCAAAGATTTCAACGTGAAAAAAGTCTCCCAAAGTTCTTCCTTGTGCCAGCCGCGAAGAGGTTGGTTCTCATCCTCTGGTTTTCTCGATTCTTTTTCTATCTTTGCATAAACACGAGAGAAAGAGAGATGACGATGACCGACCTGCCTTTACGTTTATACAAAATACACAACACTCCACCAAAAGCTCTCTATTTTATGACAACTTCTTCTCTGTAAATGAACGATTTTCATGGCTTTCTTACAATCTCCATCATCTATCGTTGAACCCATGTTACCCCTTGTGTTCCTTTCCTGTTCCCTCTTGTTATGTGCTTTCTCTATGTGTTACGGTACAAGATATTCAGGAGAGTCAAGGGAGACGAAGATGAATCAACCCATAACCCATTTTCAATCTGCAGATGTTCTCTTTCATCTACAATAAACAAAATCCATCAAAGCAATAAGGCCCACCAGCTGTTTGTAGTATTTCTTACTCTCTAATGTCTAAGATATTTGATTTGTTAGAGGATATGTCATTACCAACTTCTTTTTATCTTGCAAATAATTAGAAATTTGTAAAAGTCGTTCATACAAAGTTCGTGGATTTTCATAAATCTCTAGAAAGTCTGTACCAAAAGTCTATGGATTTAAGAAATCAGCAGAAGTCTGTGGACAATTTAAAGAGTCTGTGGACAATTTAAAGAGTCCGTGGACTTGTCAAATTATTTATCAATTCCATAAGAATCCATATACAATATACCCCCCTAAGTTTAATTCAACGAACTTTGGAAAATAATAAGATTAACACAGTGATGATCACGGTTAATCTTGAGCATTGTCTTTTACGAATTAGCAAGTGATTATTGAAGATTGATTTATGAGTATATGTTTGGTGTCCGGAGATAAACCCTTAGCTAATTTCTCATTTTTGCCATCCCTTTAGTTTTATTATCTTTATATAATTTTCGTAGTTATTTTCATATTTTAACTTAGAAAATTCAATCCCCCAATATTTACTTAATTAGGTTGTTGTTGTCTTTTAGTTATTCTTAGTGTTAATTGACAAAACCTCTAGTCTTTGATCCAGAACGATCCCTACTTATTTTATACTACAATCACAAAGCAGAGTATTAAGTTGTGTGCTACTAAAATAACGCATCAAGAAGATGTGTCCAACACCCAATAATGTTTTCGAGGACACTCCATCTGATTCCATACAAGTTCCATTGGAGGGTGAGTTTGAAATAATGGGTGGAAACTAGGGAGGAAAGGAATATCTATTTGTGACGTAAGAGATTTTCCACGTATGGAATCCTCTAGCTCAAGCTTTCCCTCATCTCTTGCTTATCGTTTTCAAATTACTAAGATTCAAGATCAAGTCAAGCTATTAACAACCAGTTTCCATAGTCTACAAAAAGAGGATCAACTATTAAAGGAGCAATTGAAGTTGAATGGACAGCTGAATGCACAAATGCAGGTATTTATATTTTATCCTTTTTTTATCCCTAATCTTGGTATTAATTGAGCTTAATGCACAATTGGTGGTTGTTTGTTAAGGCTAGCTAGCAATCCTTGTTTGGCCGTAGAGTAGTTATTGCATAATGTCCTACTGTTGGCTTCGTCCTTGATATGATTAAGAGTTTAAATGGATGTTCAACACCATCGCTACCAATAAAAACAACCTAAAATAACCAAAAGGCACAATTTCGTTGTGGTTTTGAGGACAAGGAGAGAAGTGCTGAGCATGTTTGTATAAGGGTAAAAAGTTGAGGTTTTTGAGGTATGTGTTAAGGAAGTTTCTTTTGCTGAATGCATATTCAGTTGCACCAATGTTGACGTATTTCTTCCTGTTGCCATGTGAGATTCACATGCACCATAGCTCTTCTCTAGGATGGAGGATGATACTTTGTTTAGGCTGCCTTATCCATGTCTACTTCGACACGCATCGGACACATGTCCGATGTCATCATCTCACGTGTGATGGGGTTGGAAGCCTAAGACACTACTTAGGCACCTTCCTAAACCACTTTGTTGTTTTTTTTATCAGCTGGGATGTTGACTATGAGAAAAATAAATCGTTTACGGTTGATAAAAAAACAAGGAGCAAAAGACTAGTGAAATGGAGTCGTGAAATCCAGTTAAGCTAATTATATTGGCTACACAACATGCAGTCCCAATTCATGGTATTAGATAATTTATTGTGGATGACAAGCTACAGTTGGTTGCTACCACTATATTAATAGACATGATACATATTTCCTCTTAGATTCTATTGATACGATATGGATTTACTTTTAAAAAAAGGTTGATGTCCATTTCCCTATCTACTACACCATTTATACCTCTTTGTTGTCCGTCCCATGAGACCCATTATATATAATTCTCCTCTCATGAAACTATGATGATTTTCAAGGAAAATGATTGTCTTACCTCATGCAGACTGTGTTGGAAGCTAGCACCATTGCCTATGCAGATTGCAGAATGATATGTGGTTTGTCATCTGCATTTGATGTTTAAATGAATCTGGAGAAAATTGAAATTGTCTGTTCAGAAACCATTGTGCTGCTGCAACCAATGATGGGGATTATATAATATCTTTCATTATGAACACACGACCCTTATCTTTACAAACATGTCAGTGAACTAGTTCTGATAGGGTCACACTGTTGATGCTACCTGTTTCAGACCCTTTTTTTTTTGTTTTAGTGTATTTTCTGCCTCGGATTCAAGTTATGTGCCTGGTTTTGACCGAGTCCTACAAATAATATAGCATCTTTATATAATGAACATTATGCAGCACCTTAATTAGCTATTTAGCTTGAATGTATATATTGTCAGACTCATGAATTGCATTGCTCTTTAAGCAGCTAGATGAAAATCGGCCTGGATAAGATTATCCTGATTTTTTGCATTATAGAAGGTCTAGAAAACCTTGTTTACCCTGTCTTTCTGCCGTACAAAAGGATTGTTATTGTACCATTCTATACTATTTCAGTTGCTTGGACTTGTGAGATTTCTTATTTGGTATGACGTAAAAGAAGTGGCTAGTAAATTTGCCTTTTGCATCTTGAATTCTCGATATTTTGTGTCTAGATGATGTTCACTTTGTGCCCCCAAAGCAGTACAACGAGGTGTCTTATTGCACCTGATTCCATGTGTCTTTATCTAGGGGGGGGGGGGGGGGGGCATGTGTCTTTAAGCAGGATGACGTGTCATGATTTGAAAAGAATGATGAAATCTCCAAAGATGCCACATCATCCTGATTGCAAAACATGTTTACAAAATCTGATTTTCTAGCCTCACTCTTGTGACTTTCATCTTTGATTGTATTAGGAAAGAGAAGTGAAATTCTTCACAGAGATCGAGGAAAATAACCAGATGAGAGGGCCCTGGACAGGAGTGCCTTATTTTTTATGAGCAAGTGGATGAGATTTATCTTTTGCTTTTGTTTTTGTTTTTTATTTTTAGTTAGTAAGGGCTTTGCCATACATGAAGTAATGGACAATGGTTCGTAATCTATAGCAAGTTGACGATTATGAATTACCATACATAGAAAATTAAATTTTACTAACATTAACGAGTATAAAGTCGAATGCAAACTTTTTTGGTGACTGCAATGCAATCAGGTCGTAATAACAGTGTTTCCTCCCGCCACGATCCAAACAGTTCTAATGGTAGTGATGTACATCCAAATGATCCCTTATTTTGATGAACTTGGTGAATATGATGGTGATGAAGAATGATTCAAGGAGGTGTGGGTATGAATAAATGATAAGTTAAGGAGCTTAATGTTACTTGAGTAGACAATTATTTTTGGACATCAAAATGATGTAACTTGATATCATTATTGTATTCAGTTATGTAACTTTGTATGTGCAATGAAATAATTCAATATTTTTTTATGAATGAAAATTTTACTATTTTTATTTTAGATTGTGCATTACACAACAAATATGTAGTGTTATCTAAAAGTACGTGCTAGTAGACAACTACAATAAATGGGTGAAGAATGGTTGTCACAAATATAATGAAAGTGTGTCGAAAATTTTTCACGAGTAGATAATTTTAATGTATAAAATCATTACCGTGACAAACTGTTCCTAACGTATAAATTACATAAGTGAGTAAAGATTCCTCACAGAAAGTTCATGGTAGATATTTAATTCACTATCGTGACAAATTGTTTGTCACATATAAATCACATAAGTGAAGAATGATTCGTCACAGAAAGTCACCACATGTGACGCCAGATTTTCGTTATGCATAACACTCTATAGTGACGACATTTTCGTCACCCATGTTGTTATTTTATATTCACTCGTTAAGTTTATGTGAGGAACCACGTGCCACGTAAGCGAACTTTTCGTGACGAGTTGTGAATTTGTCACCTAATACTTTCCTTGACGCCATTTATGTGAAGGACGTTGTGACAACTGAAATTTGTCACCGTTGTTGAACGGTGACAAATAAACATGTTTTAGTGAGGAATAACATTCGTCACCAAAGCCAAATTTCTTGTAGTGTCCTTAGATTCCCTGTTTGACCTTAGCATTGGAGTGTCATCGGCTATCACAACGGTGGTCCGTGGCTCACGTGTGCTACTTGTGCAGGTCAACAGGTCAGTAGGAGCCAGGTCAGAGCAGGGAGCAAAAAACGACTGCTTCAAATACCTACCAATAGCATGAGGTGGGAGTGTTAAGGGTAAAAAATATAAAAATAAAAATTAGAATTATTAATAAAAGAGTCATTGTTGGTCATAAAAATATAAAATTAGGTTTTCTATTTGCTTAGGAAGGGTAAAGATGTCATATAACTTTATGAATTAATCCGAGTTAATAAAAGAATCATTGTTAGTCATAAAAGTATAAAATTAGGCATAAATTAGCCATTACATCAATTGCGATATCTAAATGATTTATTTTATGAAGAAGTAAGCCTTAAAAGTGATTTTCCGTATATATTTAACTAAAAGTCAGATTTATTTTTATTTAAGATTAAGTATGTGATGTTAATTATAAAATTTGCGCCTCGAAGACTTCTAAACAACAATGCCACTTTGTACACTAAAACAATGTAACTGAACTCTTACAGAAGAACTAATATTTGACCCTGTATACTTAAACAAAATTATACATACAAGGTTAGTAGTATAATAACAAAATATAAACAATATAACAAAGTAGAATGAGCTCTAGCTAGCTTAGGCTCCAGTTATCATATATGCAGGGAAAAATTGCTATAATGGGTTGATAAACTAATATAACAACAATATATGACAATATACCAAAGTTGGTGAGCAAATACTGGCTTTTGACAATCATGAGTCCATAGCTGGGTACCACAAAATGAAATACATGATGGTTTTCTATTTGTTTTCATATCATAAATCTCTTCACATGTTAAAGCTTATAGCCACCTCGTATTAGAACTGTCATCGCACACGTACATTTACGTTGTGGGCAGCCAGCCAGCAAATGATAATTTACGATGAACATCGTAGCAATATCAATAAGAATATACAACGTACATGATAGAGATGGGATGCAACTAAAATAGAAGTACTAGGTTGAGATTAAAGTTTGGTGAGTTGTTGAAGATTGATGGGGTAAACTTCGCTGGCGAGACCAGAAGAAAAAGCCTTGCTTGCTATCAAAAAGTTCACAGCTTCAGTTGGATGCAATGCATCAAAAAACAATTGAGTTTTCCTATCTGAGCAAACAGAACCTCCTTTATCGCACAAAACTCCGTTTCCACCTTTATTCGATGCTGACACCTTACAGCATGAGGTGCTTACATCCACAATACCTGAAATCATTCAAACTCATGTTCATTAAGATCCTGACATGGCGAACAAATCGCCCAGAAAATGATCGAGTATGTGATATGTGTACCTTGTGCTTTGGGGTTTTTCAAAATGTCAGTGATAATTTGAAAGGTACTAAGATAGACAAGATTGGTGCCAGACAAGTCCTTCTTGAGACTATTTACGGTGGCTTTCAACTTCTTGTTGAAGAGAATAGCAGCTTTATTCATATGGTTAATGCAACCATTCTTGTTTGCCTTTGAACCCATCTTTGCGTAAGGTGTACATCCTAGAGGTTCCATCGTTGTAAGGATGAATTTTCTTGCTCCCAAAGTATACAATCTCTATATTATTTCAACAAGCTATTAGTATAACGTGCCATGGTATAAGGGAAAAATCATAGCACTGAGAGGGGATGTTACTTGGATGTGTTCAACAGACAAGGTTCTAATAAGTTCAGATGTGAAGGCTTTCAGGGGGGTTTTTGCGCCTGCAGGCAGGCGAAAGTAATTAAATATGTAATCGCCACCACCAGTACCGATTACAAACAAGTACTTGGAGAGTTCAGGGGTGAGGCAATCCTGGGAGCCGCATTTTAATTGTTTAGATAAAGATGGCAATGTTACTGCCTCAAAGTTGTTGATTTGCTGTTTCATGCTAATCACATGACCCTGAAATGTAATTTCACAAACATGTAAATGAGCATATTTTGCAAACATCAGGCATCCAATTAGACTAAAAGGCACAAAAAAAAAAAAAACACTCACATTAAGTGATTTCATATTTTTTATTTTATAAATTATGTCAATGCATCAATAACTGCTAGGTTTTGACGTACCATTTGAGAACCAGTTTCATTAAGTATTCCAGAGCCACCAGATGCATAATTGACACCCTCAATGATCTTTTTTCCCTTTGCATCAGGGTCTAGAAAAGCTGGAAGAGGATTAAGATTTAGGACGTTAGTTAGACCATCAATAAAGTTCTTCCCATTCGAAAACCTTCCAAGAATTCCAGGACTTAAATCTACCGCATATGGATAATAGTCGGCTCTTAGTTGTGCTGCCCGGATAAAGTGGTTGTTTCCAATGTCAACAAATGAACCACCAAACACAAACATTCCAGGCACCAGAGGTTCATCTTCACCTCTTCCTTTATAAGTTAAAACAGAGAAGGAGGATAACAATAACAGCAATCCAAGGTGAAAGCTTGAATTGAATTTTGCATTCATCGAGCTTATTTTAGATCCAAAGGGATGGATCCTTCTAAATTATATTTTAATTTTATGAATATATTTTTGTAAAGTATATATAGATGATAGGCAAACTACCAATTCCCAAATTATGGGAATTTTTTTTTTCTATTGTAAGGAAGATACAATTGGATCAGAAATAGTCAAATAGCTTAATGATCGGATATTTAGTAGATTGTAAGGTGAAAATGAGACGACTTGAAATTGACCTTAGTGGACAAAAAGATTGTTTCGGTTTAGAATGAGACAATCACCAGTCTTTCAGCATGAAGACCGCGCGCCAGAATGTGTTGTTGTGAGGCAAAAAAACTAAATAACAAATGCAAGTGCAATGGACATTGACACGAAATTGTTGCATGCCAAAACCTCTAATCCTTCACCAAACAAGATGGTGTGATGCGGTAACTGTGATGACACTAATAGCACAAGCATTCTTCCTACACCATGTTGCATATTGATGCTTAACTTTTTGACGTTGTAGCAAACCCACATAAATTTAAGGTACGTCGCCTTTGATAAATCTCTTTCGAACTTCTTCAAAACAAATTAAAGGGCAGCATTCCCCGACTCCAACCTGTCAATGACAAATATTCATGATGGTGGAAGAATGGAATTAGATAGTGAACTGAATCGGTTATTTTAAATAATAAAATAAATTAGATTGGTTATGCTCGGTTCATTGATTATATTCTCCTGCACACCCTAATTGAATCTTTTAATTTTCCTATAATTTTTTGGTGGGATTTACTGACCTAATAAAAGTCACATGACAGTCTATAGGCTTTCTTTCAGATTTGGAGGCTGAGTTTTCTTTGTGTTTTCAGCTATGAGTCAGTATGTTCCGATCCTCCCAAAATTAATCTACCGTGTTATGGACCATTCCAATCCATTAACCTATCAATTTAACTAATGTGGATCACTTCATTTTTTAGGAAATCAAAACTTCGATTGTATATTCATATCTAACAAAAAAAGAATTTCTTGCTTCACACATCTCTATATCTTGCTCTCATTGTAATGGTAGCTAGCTAACCCTCCAACATGTGGACTTGAGATAAGAATGGCGAACTTCAAAACGAATATTTCTCTCCAATCATCAGTTTGTCTAAGTTGAATTTTGCTATGGAAAGCTTTAAATAGAAATACGAGGAGAATAGCGTGGAGTGTGTCATTCTGTTTCATGAAGCAAAATTGTGTACGGTTTTTTCAATCAAGAGTAAATGATAGGTTGATCAAAATCTTTTTTTCTTGACTAATTCAAAAGGACATAATTGTAATCATATTTGTGATTGGATTAGCTGATTTGGAACGGACGGTATGGACTTTGCACCATATATCATAATAGAATTACTTTTTAATCAGGCAAAACAGGTTGAAAATTTCAGAGAGATAGTGACAGAGACAGAAATTTACATTAACTAAAATATCGATCAGCAGTATTTAAAGAGGTCAAGAAGAGTTGATGAAGAAAACTGGAGAAATAACAGATTGTGACATTTATAAAAGTCACATTCAATAGAATGTAAATATAGGATAAAACATAAATTTGATAAAATGTCATCGACAAGAAGAACGTAGGAAAGAATTTAACAAGTTGTATGCAGTTGCACGCATAAGTAACACACCATAAACAAAAGAAAAGGGACTTATCAACAATACTTCATACTGCTATAATATGCGACCTACTAATTCTAGTTGTACAATTAAAGAAATAAAGAACAGAAAAAAAAAAATCACACTGTAGCAATCCCAACAGCAGGGATCACGAAATGTACATACATAAACATTATGTACATATCTACATCATAGAGACAAAATTGATTGGAAATCCAGGCTGAGATTACAACTTGGAAAGTTGTTGAATATTGACGGGGTAAGCTTCATTGGGTATAGTAGAAAAATAAGCCTTGATTGCGATCAAAACGTTCACAGCTTCAGTTGGATGCAGAGCATCGAAAAACAACTGACTTTTTCCTATCTGGGCAAACAGCACTCCCTTTATCACAGAATATTCATGTTCCACGTAATGCTGATACCTTACAGCATGAGGCCGTTACATCTGTAAAACCTGAAATCATTCAGTTTCATTAAGGTCTATACATGCTTGAAGTATTATAGGAAAGAACCGCTTACAAAGTAAGCACGCATGCCTGTCAATATGTAAATTGCGTTCCTTGTGTAGCGAGTTTGTCAATGATGTCTCTGATCATTTGAAAGGAACTAAGATAGACAAGATTAGAACCAGTCAGGTTTACCTTGAGGCTATTTACCGTGTTTTTCAGATTAGTGTTGTATGGAATATCATCTTGATTCATAAGGTTAACACAACCAGTAGTATTCGCCGTTGAACCTTTCTTCACATAAGGTATATATACAACCCAGACGATATACTGATGTGAGGACGAACTTATTGGGAAAATGTTGGCTTGAATAGTTCAACATCAAGTAAGGAAGAGTTGTAACAAAGGTTTATAAGGAGATGATCCACTCCCTAATAGCAACGGGGCCTGTTGGAAAAAAATCATACACCACCTAGGGCTCGGATGGAAGGCTCAATAGGTGGTGTTTAAGTTGGGGACAATATCGATAGTCTCTAAGGTGAAAATTGAGATTTTGGAAAAATGTTGACTTGAATAGTCTCACATCAAGGGCCCGATAGGTGGTGTTTGAGGACATTATCGTTCTCCTGTATCTTTGACCAAGAGGTGCAGTCGAGCTCATACATCGAGTGCTACCCACATGATCTTGGTTGCACATGAGACTCGAGGAGGAAATCTTCGAGATGTTGCTGACCGGTGGATGGATTGTGTTGCACATGAGATTCGAGAAGGAGGTGTACTACGAGATGTTACAGACTGGTGGATGGATTGTAGGATGTGTGATGATTTGCGTCAAGGTGGAGATTGTGTTGGCTTGAATAGTCTCACATCAAGTAAGGAAGAGTTGTCACAAAGATTTATAAGGAGATGATCCACTCCCTAATAGCAACGATGCCTTTTTATATGGTGTTTAAGAAGTTGGGGACAATATCGTTCTTATGTATCTTGGACCAAGAGGTGCGTGTTTAAGTTGGGGACAATATCGTTCTTATGTATTTTGGACCAAGAGGTGCACGTTCTTATGTATCTTGTGTGCGCTCGGCTGAGACTTGGTCGCTTGTTCAAGGGATAGATGTAGGCGCAGGGCAGCGAGCCAAATCCAGGCGGGATGTCACAACTATCTTCTTGCCTAGCCAAGTGTAAATAATGTAAAGTATTCCACGTTATTCTAGAGAGTTCTCTAGAACCTTCCATAAAATTTCATAGAGTTCCATAGGATTCTAGTCCTTAGATATTTCTAAGGAAGTGTGTAGAAGTTCATTGTAGACCATTAGATCAAATTTATCACCACCGTCCATTGAGGAGGTGGAGTTGTATAAATAAGCTAAGGCCTCATTTGTTGTAATCACCTCAGAGAATTCAATCAATATAAGCTCTAGTTCTCTTAAGCTTTCTTGTGTGTTCTTAGCTTGCTTAGCTTTTCAGAGTCTAAGTAAGTCTTTTGTGGGCAAGGCTGACTAGCTTTCTTTGATAAGTCGAGGCAAAGTTTGCTAGTGCCGCATGGGAAGTACTTGTGAAAAGAAAGCCCGTGACAGTTGGTATCAGAGCAAGGTTTGGCAAAATTGGTGAAATCATTCTATACAAGAGAATGTCGTCAGAGGTCAACAACCCATCAATTGAAAACAACGACAAAGGTGGGAAAGTCCGCAAGGACAAGTCGAATGACATGATCGCTGCAATGGATGAAAGGTTGGCTAAGTTGTGTGCCACCATGTCCAACTTGAAGGAGAAAATCAAAGACATGGACCAACGCATCGAGGAGCAAGCGTCCAATGGGGCGGACCAAGAATTTCGGGAAGAGATGCAAGGAGCCTTAAACGCAGTAGTGAACTTGGTGTCCAAAAATTCGAGTCCCTAGAAGCCAAAGTTGTTGCTAAAGATGAGGAGATGGAAGCTTATAAAGAAATAGTTGAGAAACTTGAAACTCAACTCAGGGTGTGCATGGCTGCGTTAGCCAATGGTGGGACTACACCAGGGACAATCACCCACAGAGTCGAAGCTCCCAAATCTAAGGCCTATGGTGGGGCAAGGAGTGCAAGGGAGATCGACAACTTCTTGTGGAACATGGAACGCTACTTTGATGTGGTTGGCATAATAGATGAAGCATCAAAAGTACGTAGTGTCTCCTTATATTTAAATGATGTTGCTACAATTTGGTGGCACAGAAGGTCCAATGATGTCAAGAAGGATTGTGCACCACCGACACTTAGGAAGAATTCACAAGGAACTCAAGAGACAATTCTACCCGGAGGATGCCGAAAACGAAGCTAGGGCCAAGCTTTGTCGCCTTCAACATAAGGAAGGCCACATAAGGGAGTATGTGAAGGAGTTCTCGGAGTTGCTCTTGGAGATTCCTGACATGGGAGAAAAGGATGTTTTGTTTAGCTTCCTTGATGGCCTAACGGGTTGGGCCAAATTGGAATTGAAGAGACGAGGTGTGCAAGACTTTGCAACGGCTATGGCTGCGGCCGAATCCTTGATTGAGTTCAAGAGAAATGACTCATCCAAGGGGCAAGGGAAAAAGCCGAATAATGATGGCAAAGGTGGGGGAGACAAAGAAAATTCCTCCAAGGAACACAAGTACTCCAAAGACAAGGGGAAGGAAAAAAGAGATGGATCACCCAAGAAGATATCTTGCTTCTTATGTAGTGGACCCCATCGGGCATTCGAGTGTCCCAACAGGGAAAACTTGCAGCGCTTGTCATGTAGGAAGAAGCAAAGGAGAAAAAGAGGATCGCCTCAATGAATCTCCTAAGTGTCATTCAAGCTAAGGTCGAAAAACAACCACGAGGAAAGATGTACGTAGAGACCGAGATCGGGGACAAGACTTTGAAAGCCATGGTGGATACCAGAGTCGACACAATCTACATGGTCAAAGACCTTGCTAAAGAAATTGGCCTATCATATACTAAGGAGAAAGGATATATCAAGGGAGTCAATGCTAAAAGTCTCCCAATTGAAGGAGTAGCTCGTGGCACTGATATTCTGCTTGGACAATGGCGAGGTAAAGTTGACATAACTATTGCTCCAATTGATGATCACAAATTCTATTTGGGTATAGATTTCTTGGACATGGTGAAGGTTTTCCTGGTCCCATATGCCAACACCATGTGCATCATGGAGAATGTACAACCTTGTGTGTGCCCGTGGTACAGGAGATAAGTAAGGGAGAAAATGATGTCTGCTTTTCAACTTTCTAAAGGAGTAAAGAGGAATGAGCCTACTTACTTGGCTACCCTCAAGGAAGATGAAGGTCTCATGGATGGAGGGGTGAATGCACCTAAGGCAGTTCAAGATGTTCTCAAGGAGCACAAGGATTTTATGTCTGCCGAGTTGCCTAAGAAGCTTCCACCAAGTAGAAGAGTGGATCATGCTATTGAGTTAGAAGTTGGAGCAAAGCCACCCGCATTTGCTCCTTATTGTATGGCACCTCCTGAGCTCGAGGAGTTAAGAAGACAATTGAAGGATTTACTAGATGCTGGTTATATCCGACCCTCCAAAGCTTCATATGATGTGTCGGTCTTATTTCAAAAGAAACATGATGGATCCCTACGGCTTTGTATTGACTATCGAGCACTCAACAAGGTCGCTATCAAGAATAAGTACCCGATTTCACTTATACGGATTTCTTTGATCAACTTGGTGATGCAAGGTACTTTACCAAGCTTGACTTGTGCTCGGAATATTACCAAGTCCGCATAGCTGAAGGAGATGAACCAAATACGACATGTGTTACAAGGTATGGGCCTTACTAATTCTTAGTCATGCCATTTGGTTTAACTAATGCGCCGACCACATTTTGCACTCTAATGAATAAGGTACTAGCTCCTTACCTTGATCGGTTTGTAGTTGTGTACCTTGATGACATTGTGATCTATAGTAAGACATTGGAGGAACATGTGGATCACTTGAGGCAAGTGTTCCAAACTTTGAAGGAGAACAAGCTCTATGTCAAAAAAGAGAAGTGCTCATTTGCCCAAGAGGAGGTGACATTCTTGGGTCATATCATTGGCAACGACAAGCTTTGTATGGAAAGTCCAAGGTACAAGCCATCCAAGAATGGGAACCACCGACCAAAGTCACCGATTTAGATCTTTCTTTGGCTTGGTGAACTATTATAGAAGGTTCATCAAAGGCTACTCTTCCATAGCTGCTCCATTGACGGACTTGCTCAAGAAGGGACGAAGTTGGGATTAGAATTCAAAATGCCAACAAGCTTTCGAAGGATTGAAGAAAGCAATTGTGGAGGAATCGGTGTTGGCACTTTCCAACCATTCTATGTCTTTGAGTGACATACGATGCTTCCGATTTTGCTATTAGTGGAGTATTAATGCAAGAAGGACATCCTATTGCCTTTGAAAGTAGAAAGCTCAATGATACTGAGAGGCGGTGCACAGTGCAAGAGAAGGAAATGACTGGCGGTTGTGCATTGCTTGCGAACATGGCGTCATTACTTGCTTGGAAGCAAATTTGTGGTCAAGACCGACAATGTTGCCATTAACTACTTCCAAACACAGAAGAAGCTCACACCAAAACAAGCTAGATGGCAAGATTTCTTGGCAGAGTTCGATTACACTTTAGAGTACAAGCCTGGCAAGGCTAATCTGTTGCGGATGATTTGAGTAGAAAATGAGAACTTGCTGACATAAGTCAACCTCAAAACAACTTAAAGGGACACATAAAGGAAGGATTGACACATGATTCCATGGCTCAAACCATCATAGCTCTTGTCAAAGATGGGAAGACAAGACGGTTTTTGGTGGAAAATGGCTTGATATACTCTAAGGGAAGGCGAATCTATGTTCCACCTCATGACAACCTAAGGAAGGAAGTCTTGAAAGAATGCCATGATAACAAGTGGGCGGGACATCCAGGTATACATCAGACTCTTGCTCTTGTGGAAGATTCCTATTATTGGCTACATATGAGGGATGATATCGAAGCATATGTGAAGACTTGTCTTGTATGTCAACAAGACAAAGCGGAGCAACATTCACCTGCCGGCTTACTTGAACCCCTCCCCATCCCAGAGAGACCTTGGGAGAGTGTTTCCGTAGATTTTATAGTTGGGTGCCCACATCGAAGGTTGCAATTGGATACTTGTGGTCGTGGACAGATTTTCGAAGTATGCCACCTTCATTCCCACACCCAAGGAGCGGCACAGCCGAGCAAGCTGCACATTTATTCCTCAAACATGTGGTGAAGTATTGGGGTGTGCCCAAATCTATCATCAGTGATCGGAATACTCGGTTCACGGGGAAATTTTGGACTGAGTTGTTGGGTACCGACCTTAATTTCTCTACTAGCTTTCATCCTCAAACGGATGGTAAGACGGAAAGGATGAATGTCTTGCTGGAGTTATATCTTAGGCACTATGTAAGTGCCAGCTAGCAAGATTGGGCTAAGTTGTTGAATGTTGCCAATTTCTTGTTCAACTTGCAGAAGACTGAAGCGACGGGTCGTAGCCCATTTGAGATTGTCATGGGACAACAACCTATGACCCCGAGCTCTATTGCCACTGGCTACACTCGAGTGAGTCCATCAGCCTATAAGTTTGCCAAAGGATGGGAATATCAAGCTGATAAGGCTCGAGCTTACCTGGAGAAGGCATCCAAGAGGATGAAGAAGTGGGCCAACAAGAAAAAATGACCTCAAGAGTTCCAGGTTGAAGACCTTGTGCTTGTCAAGATGAATGCTCGTGCCAGTCTTTCAGGATTGCATCGTGGCCTTATCATGAGATATGAGGGTCCTTTCGCCATAGTCAAGAAAGTGGAAAAGCAAGCATACAAGATCGAGTTACCGCCCAAGGATCAAGTTTCATCCAGTCTTCCATATAATCCTACTGAAACCGTATAAGGAAGATCAAGATGATCCAAACAGAGGAGTTTCACAAAGAGCACCAATGGGCATGAGGATCCAACATGACAAGGAAGCAGAGACTATCTTGTCAGATTGTGTGGTGCATCATTCCAACCAACCTCCCACACATGAGTTACTCGTCAAGTGGAAAGGATTGTCAGAAAGTGAAGCTAGCTGAGAGCCAATCCAACATTTGTGGCAATTCAATGACCAAATCCAAGTGTACGAGGATTTGAAGGCAACGAGGATGTCACCTGATTAGGTGGGGGAAGAAGGTCACAACTATCTTCTTGCCTAGCCAAGTAAGGTCGGCAAGTGTAAATAATGTAGTGTATTTTACATTGTTCTAGAGAGTTCTCTAGAATCTTCTATAAAATTCCATAGAGTTCCATAGGATTCTAGTCTTTAGAGATATTCCTAAGTGTGTAGAAATTCATTGTAGACCGTTAGATCAAATTGATCACCACCGTCCATTGAGGAGGTGGAGTTGTATAAATAGGCCAAGACCTCATTTGTTGTAATCACCTCAGAGAATTCAAGCGATACAAGTTCTAGTTCTCTGAAGCTCTCTTGTGTGTTCTTAGCTTGCTTAGCTTTCCAAAGTCGAAGTAAGTCTGTGGGCAAGATTTACTAAATTTCTTTGATAAGTCGGGGCAAAGTTTTGCTAGTGTCCCATAGGAAGTACTTGTGAAAAGAAAGCTCGTGATAGGGGAGCGCAGGTCCTCCGGGTGAACGATCAAAGATCCTCTATCGTTCAAGGAAAGTAGGTGCATGGCAGTGAGCCAGCACAGGTGGAGCATCGAAGGTGCGTAGTTCGCCAAATGAATGATCCAGATTAGGCTCCAGATCCTTGCCGAGGTGGTATCCGAAAGTATCCTACAAGTTCGGACGAAGTGAAGTTAGTGCGGAGATTGCAACTTGGTGAAGCCAACAATGCCGAGAATAGTCGAGCCCACCCACAAGATCGTGGTTGCACATGAGACTTGAGGAGGTGGTTGATGAAAATGCAAATGTCATATTTTTCTCTCTTAATGTTTAATATTTTATATTTATTTGGTGCCTAAATGTACTCATTCTTCTTATATTTTGATTTAGGATGCAAATGGAGGCGTTAAGTGCAAACGAAGCTAATTGGGGGCGATTTTGACAGTTTCAACATCGCTTTGTAATCTGGGGCGTAACTCTCTCTTCCGAGCTCTGATTGTGATTCAAGATGTTATGGAACGCCAAGAAAAAGATCTACAACTGTCATGTTTTTAGTTTTGAAAGATACTAGCCTGCATCAAGGTCGAAATCAGGGGCTTGAAGTTGCTGCACCTGCACTGTTGAACGTTCTGGCGGAACGTCCCTTATCCTGCAATTTTAATAACACATATTTGATGTGATTTATCTTCGGAAGCTTCCAGAGTCTGGTGCACGGAGATACGGCTGAAATCACCACCTTCCTATTTATTAAAGATTTTATTTTGTTTTTAATATTTTCCTTAATTAGTCAGATTTGAATATTATTACTTTAGGATAATATTTAGCATATTTTTAGGAGATTTGTAAGCTTCTAAGAGGGTGAATTAACATGTATAAGGAGGGGGAGAAATCATCGACTTGGGAGACGCATCTCTCTTCCCACTTCTGCAATTCGAGTGTTCATCATGGTCCTATGTGGCTAAAGTTTATGATTGGTCGAAGGAAACGGAAGCTTTAGAATCAATAAAACTGTGAGATCTAATTTGTTTTTATTGTTCAATTTATGCTTTGAATATCGAATGTTCTTTTGTGCCTATTTTCAATTTTGAAAATGGCTCAATCATGAAAATAGGTTCAATTTTGAAAATGGTTCAAACATCCGATACTTATAGCATAAATTGAATCATAAAAACAAATTAGATCTCACAGTTTTATTGATTCCAAGGCTTCCATTTCCTTTGACCAATCATAAAAGTTTAGCTACACAGAGCCATGATGAAAACTTGAAGGAGAAGTTGGAGAAAAGGGAAGAGAGAGGCGTCTCCAAAGTCTGATGATTTCTCCACTCTTTATACACTATAATTCACCTCTTAGAAGCCTACAAAATCTCCTAAAAATATGCTAAATATTATCCTAAAGTAATAATATTCAAATCTGATTAATTAAGGAAAATATTAAAAACAAAATAAAATCTTAATAAATAGGAAGGTGGTGATTTCAGCCGTAATCTTCGTGCACCAGATCTGAAAGCTTCCGAAGATAAATCGCATCAAATCTGTGTATTAGAATTGCAAGATAAGGGATGTTCTGCCAGAACGTCAACAGTGCAGGTGCAGCAACTTCAAGCCCGATTTCGACTTTGATGCAGCCAGTATATTTCAAAACTCAAAACATGAAAGGTGTAGAGATTTTTCTTGGCGTTCCATAACATCTTGAATCGTCTCAATCAGAGCTCGGAACAGAGAGTTATACCCAGATTCCATAGCGATGTTGAAATTGTCCAAAATCGCCCAATTAGCTTCGTTTGCACTTAATGCCTTTACTTGCATCCTATATCAAAATATAAGAAGAATGAGTACATTTAGACACCAAATAAGTATAAGAGATTAAACATTAAGGGAGAAAAATATGACATTTTGCATTCTCATCATAGGTGTACTTTGAGATGTTGCAAACTGGTGGATGAATTGTAGATGGATTGTAGGATGTGTGATGATTCACGTCATAGTGGAGATTGTTGAAAAGGTGTTGCCTTGAATAGTCACACATCAAGTAATGAAAAATTGCCACAAAAATTTATAAGGAGATTATCCACTTACTAATAGCAACGAGACCTTTTGGGAAAATCCCCACACCACCTAAGCCGAATCTTTTGAACGAATTATTAGTATGACATTTCCTTTTGACAATCCTGGTCGTCACCATGCAGTTGTTTACATAAATCTGGCAATGTTACTGTCTCATAGTTTGTAATTTGCTTATTCATGTTAATCACACTCCCCTAAAAAGCAATTTCACAAACATGTAAGCAAACGTATTTTGCAAACTTTAGACCTCTAATTAGGATAAAATGAATCAACAAACACCCACAAGTGTTTTATGTTTTAAATTAAAGAAATAAGTCAATACATCAATCATTAACAGCTAGGATTTAGAGTACCTCTTGAGAACCAGTTTCATTAAATATTCCACAGCCACCAGATGCATAGTTGACGCCCGGTGTTTTGTAGTCATTGAGTTATTTAGGTTTCAAAGTGAAGGATATCTCTCCAAATTGTATTTTCTACTTTTGTGTGTGTGTGTTGTATGATGTATGTAAAGAAAACAATTCTCAAAATTATGGGATTTTCGTATTAGCAAGTATAACTGGATCATAAATAGTCAAATAGCTTAAGAATCGGATATTTACTAGGCTGCTAGTTAAAAACATAGCAACTCGAAATTGACCTTATAGGCTAGTTTCAACCATGCCAATAGTACATGAAAGGTGGACAAAAACATTGGTTCAATTTAGAATGAGAAATGCTAAGAGGGAATC
>QNQO01001869.1:0-117500 GCA_003290165.1 Berberis thunbergii
TGTGAGCGGATTTCAGTTGTTTTTGCTTTAAGGAATTTCTATATGATTAAAATGGATAAACAATAGGAATAACTATCACATTGTCCTAATCCAACACATTAGAGAAAATGCATATTCAAAAAAGAAAAAAACGTTGTAAACAAAACCATAACCCTTTGATAACAAAGAAGATAGATGGCATATTCAAAATGCATACTTTGTTGATTGATTATTCAAGATCAAACTTAAAGTCGGAACAATTCCTCTTGATCCAGAAACCGCCTATAAATAGTGAACCTTGACAATTTATATATTCATCAGGACTGTCCCTTCATTTTCCATAATCGTTCTACTTCTTAAACTCAACAGTCTGATATCCAGGTGCACACATCGGAATTTCATGGTGGTTGAATACAAATCCTTTCATGTATTAAACAAACCACTAAACGTAGTTTTGATCTCTTGTGCCATGGATGGTTTGAACATTTGCGCACATATGAAGAGAGTGTGCATTTGAGCGAATCATTGAACTAAAGTGAAAAGTTTACTTGTTATGAGTTACGCGGGAAGAAGAAACCAAACACCTCCTAACGTTGTTTCAATTAGGGCACGTGAAACTACAATTTGTTTGATGAATATTTGAAGAATCAGTTTCGCGCAGATGATCCATGCCCGCGTTGCCGCGAAGACTCAGCCAGCTCATGTATGCCTCTACAGTTCCCCGTGGCGGATGTACGCCGTATGACATTGGTCCAGCACCAACAAACCTGCCACTCTCCTTGATCTGAGTTACGGGGGAAGAAGAAACCAAAACTCCTCCAAACGAACTTAAAAGTCTTTTACCATCCATTGAACTGTTCTGATGCTTGCAGGCAGGCAGGCATCTTGCTTGGTTGCAGGCAGGCAGGCATCTTGCTTGGTTGCAGGCAGCATGCTTGCAGGCAGGCAGGAAGATTGCTCGCTTGCAGGCAACATGCTTGAACAGCCAGGTAGGCTTAGTGGTCAATTTTTTAACGTACTTATATAGTACTTAAAAAATTTAGCAACGTCATGAAAGGGACAGTGAATTTAAAAGTCTGTTACCTTCCATTGAAGTGTTCTGATGCTTGCAGACAGGCAGCATGCTTGCAGGCAGGCAGGCAGGCAGGAAGATTGCTCGCTTGCAGGCAGCATGCTTGAACAGGCAGGTAGGCTTAGGAGTAATTTTTTAAACGAACTTATATAGTACTAAAAAAATTTAGCCACTTGAATGGAAGGGACAGTGAATTTAAAATTTTGTTACCTTCCATTGAAGTGTTATGATGCTTGCAGGGAGGCAGGCAGGCAATTTGCTTGCTTGCAGGCAGCATGCTTGAATAGGCAGGTAGGCTTAGTGGTCATTTTTTTAACGAACTTATATAGTACTAAAAAGATTTAGCAACTTCATGGAAGGGACAGTGAACTTAAAAGTGATTTACCTTCCATTCAAGTGTTCTGATGCTTGGAGGCAGGCAGCTTGCATGCTTGCAGGCAGGAAGGCAGCTTGCAGGCAGCAAGCTTGAACAGGCAGGTAGGCTTAGTGGTAATTTTTCAACGAACTTATATAGTACTAAAAAGATTTAGCAACTTCATTGAAGGGACAGTGAAATTAAAAGTCTGTTACCTTCCATTGAAGTGTTCTGATGCTTGCAGGCAGGCAGGTTGCTTGCTTGCAGGCAGGCAGGTTGCTTGCTTGCAGGCAGGCAGGCAGTTTGCTTGGTTGCAGGCAGCATGCTTGAACAGGCAGGTAGGCTTAGTGGTAATTTTTTTAACGAACTTATATAGTACTAAAAATATTTAGCAACTTCATGGAAGGGACAGTGATCTTAAAAGTCTTTACCTTCCATTGAAGTGTTATGATGCTTGAAGGCTTAGTCGAAGAGACATGCAAAAACTAAATCATTATATCACCAATTAATTGGCATAAGGAAGATTAAATTGGTGTTCCCTGTTGCTACAGTATCTGGACATTTTCTTGCCTGCCTAAAAACTAAAAATAAGTTGGGGAACTTTTCATTTGGATGTACTAAGTTACAAACCATAATGAATAACCTAATATTATGATCAAAGGAATGGGCCTAATTCTGTTGTTATGATCACAGGAATGGTTAAAGTTTAAGAAAGCTTACATTTATACATATACCGTAGAGTTGCTCTAAGGCTCATTGCATATTATAATTATTCTCATCTACTACATACACATACACATACACATACACATACACATACACATACACATACACATACACATACACATACACATGAAAAACAGGAAAATCCAACATGCTAATTGCTAACAACCTTTATGGAAGGGAAACAGTGTAACAAAATATAGTAAAAATAACCAACTTTCTGAGAAACAGTACCTGATTTCGTTCAACAGGACCTGATTTAGTGAAATACTTGTATTTATCCCTTCTCTTATCGATCACACGTGCGAGTAAAGTTGCGGGAGAATCATTTTGGAAGAGAACCTGCAATATGCATGATCAGTTTCAAAGTAATAAAGCAATATGAAATGGACATAATGAAAATTAATCATGGCAAATAAACATGGCACATCTATGGAAAGTTTCTGCAGTGGAGCTCTGCAGTATATTCACTTGCTTTGCAGTATCTATGGCTTAGTCAAGTTAGAAATAAGTCTTTTAAGCCTAATAAGCTGGATTTTTGGCTATATTTTGCCCGCACTTGCCACCAAACTAATAAGTTTTAGGTCAAGGACCTCTTCAGGGATAAGGATAATGACAGTACTATTAAGATTATATCCTTAAAAGTTGGATCTTTAAAATTCTTCCACCATACACATAAAAGAACACTGAATAAAACTTATTGGGGAATCCATCCGGCTCAGGGCTCTATGACCTCTTTTTTATAAAAGGGCCATTCACATCAACCCCGGTCCTCGGATGAAATAGGATCAAAATCCAAATGCACAAATGGTTCCCATATGAACTCAATAACATGAAAATGGTTCAAAATGGTTCACATACGAAATAGGATCATAATGGTCCTCGGAGGAAAATGCACAAATGGTTCCCATAGGAAATAAGATCAAAATCCAAAAGCACAATTGGAACACAATGTAATAGCATAACTTGATTATATCAATTTCAAAACAGCAAATCTTGGAACACACAATTAACATAAGTAGTACCTTTTTGCAAAACTTGATGTTGGGTTTTCAAAACAGTAGAACTCCAGTATAAAACTTTATTACATCAATTTCAAAGTGCTACCCATGAAAGCAACTACCAAATGGAAGTATGCATTGCACATTGCACAATGCACAATCAAAGTCATGGAAGTATGTAGAAGGCACAATCGAAGTCAGATTAACAACCAACCCCACGCAACTTCATTAATATTTATTTTTCATCAGACAACTTGGATGAAAATACAGAAACTTTCAGTATATAGACAGTCGCGAATGCTGCACTATACTCGTCCCTTTGACAGATTATTTTTGATGATTAAATACTGAAATTACAGATCGATATGAAACTTGCTCCAGATAGGAAGAAGTTCATGGATGTGTTAGGAGGAAAAGGTGATCTCAATCCAACTTGGATGAAAATACTGAAATTTTCAGTATATAGACAGTCGCGAATGCTGCACTATATTCGTCCCTTTGACAAATTGGAAGGATGAGTAGGATAAGCATCTGGAAATGCCTCAGTTCTTCCTTAAACGTCATAGAAGTTGTCAACTACAACATAATAAACGTCCGTAAGTACTGTTTATTCTGATAAAAGTTAGAAGAATATTTGAAGAATCAGCACCAACAAAGTCTTTTACCTTCCATTGACTAATTATTCCATTTCGGGTTGTCTATCCATCGAATCTGTGACTAATGTTATCGTACACAATGTGCATAGATATGGGTGATTGTGTACCATCAAAGGGACCTAAGCAATCAGACGGTGATGGAATAACTATCAGACACTCAAGTAAGATATGGGTGTACCATTGGTTGTTGGCCGAGTGCACAGATGGTTTGATAGATGTAACGGACGGGTCTACATCGGTAACGATATCAAATAGGTTATTTACGCGCCATGATAAGGTCATGTTGTTGGGGCACAGTGATGACTTTGATGGAGACAAAGGAATGCATGTAATGTTATCATAACACAAAGGTTTACAGAAACTAACAATGTAACTTAAGCTTTAAGATTTTAGAGTAGATTAACACAGTTTATCATATCACAAACAAACATTAATGTAGTTCACTAACATGCAGGTGCCGGTAACTTTTAATAACTTTGGGGAGGGATTGAAAGAGAGAATGCCAGGGTGTAGATTTGGTTAATCACTTTTAATCACTATACGCAATGGGGAGAGTACGCAGTGGGTGGCAGTTATCACCCGACGATCAACAGCCAGGGAAATCGATATCTTGCGCCTCCTAACTCCAATATAAAGTTTTGAGTGTTTTCTGTTGGAGTTGGGCAATATTTCACTATTATGCATTTGTCTAAAAAATATAGGCAATATTTCACTATCATGATTTTGTCTTAAAAATACATATGCTGGATTTAAGGGACTCAATTTTCAATCTTTCCTGCTCTTCTTGGATGATGTTATATGCTGAAACTTTATAAGTCTAAAGGTATTTACAGAACAATGGTACATCCGCCATTTCATCAAACAGCTGAATATCCCATTAAAATGTGTTCAATGGAGAAAATAAGCTTCTGAACCCTTTACACAACATGCTGAATATCCCATTAAAAACCCAGCTCAAAAACTTACAAATGTCACTAACAAACCAAAAAAGATTACAGCTTTAAACAACACCGAACCCTTTACGCAACATGCAAATAAAAACAATGAGGACGTTGAATTTTTGGCAAAAATTTTCACCGATTGAATTGAATTTCATTTCAACACGCTAACAGAGAAGATTGAACGACTACTTAAAAATCGAAAAAAAAAATTAATAAAAATCATTGAGTCTCAAACAAAGCTAAGAGGGAAACTACTAACCCCAAAACTTCATTTTCAGGAATTTCAACTCACAGAGTTCATACCTTTAGGATCAATTCAGTGCATATGTGCTGGAGTAAATGGAATTGGAGGACTAACGGGGATATAATTCATCAAACACGCAGATATAATTCATCAAATACGCAGATATATTGTTGAATGGAGCTAATGCATTTGAATGGAACTAATACAACCCCACTCAACTTCAAAGAGGAATTTCATCAAACATATATTGTGTTTTATATATTTATCAGTGTTTGGTCACAGAAAGCTTTTAAATAGAAAAATAAATGGAGTTGATTACCCCATCAAAAATGCAGAGAGCAAGATGGAGTCCTTCACGCAACAAATCACGCAGAGAGGTGGACTCCTTCAAGCAGCAAATCACGCAGAGAGGTACTACTTGACGCAACAAATCACGCAGAGGAGAAGATGGTGAAGCAGAGAGGTTGAATCCTTGAAGCAGAGAGGTTGTCTCCTTCACGCAGAGAGCGGTAGATTCCTTCACGCAGAGATGGGGACTCCTTCACGCAGCAGAGGAGAAAATGGACTCCTTCACGCAGCAGAGGAGAAAATGGAGAAGCAGAGAGGTGGAGAAGGGTTGAGATGTAGAGGTCTACAAAATGGAGAATCAGAGAGGTCCAGAGGTGGAGAGTGGGAGGGAAAGAGAGTTTGAAATGGAGAGTCTTTTGTTTTTTTGGTTTTTTGAGTTTGTACGCGGGGTGAGAGTAAATGTTTTAAGTTTGGCATAAACATAAAGGTTGCCACATAGGACAAAGAGACTCATAACACTGTTCATGAACAGTAAAAAGCAATGTGAAATGTAAGATAGATTGCAATTTGCTGTTAGGTAAAATATTGCAATAAAAAATATGCAATCTGTTACTTTGTAGTGTAAATATGTTGCATGTAAAATTTGCGGGGCGGATTGGTTGGGGGTGGGAATTCAAAATTCACCCTTTAAATCTATTTTATGCGGATATTCGGGGCGGGGCGGATATCCGTAAATCCGTCTGGAGCGGGGGCGGTTTTGAATATTATTGATAAACGGATATGCGGGGCGGATTTTTATCCCCGCAATTCTCAGCGGGGCGGGGATGGATTTGCTTAAATCCGCCCCAATCCGCCCGTTGCCATCCCTATCTACTTCTACTTTTCTTATTATTATTATTATTATTATTATTATTATTATTAACAAGATCCTCAAACCACATAATCCATATGAACTGATCAACAAGCAATTCAAAATAGGTACCTGAAAAAGTCCAAAATCCTTCAACGAAGTCAAGGATTGGGATTACAGATTTCATTAGCTTCCAAAACTAGAGTTGGGGTTGGGTGCAACCCCGACATTTCTCAAACCACAACCAGTATGATTTACAATGATAAGGATCTTGCAACCTTAGGGTAAAAGATCAGGGCCCAGACATTCTTCTTGGAATTGTTCTAACAACAAAAAAGGGGGAAGGAGAAAATTTCCCTAATTTAGTATTTCTCGTGTGAAACACATTTGACAATGCGAACTATTATACAAATCCACATTTTACTAATCAAGTATGAAAAACTAGGGAAAAAAAAACCATATATTTATTTGGAACTTGTATTTGTTGCATTACTCAGGTAAAGAAAATAAAGATACAAACCAGCCCTATAAACCTACGCAAACCTGAATAATCCTAGTGTGAGTAGCGTCGGGATCATGCTAAACATTTTAAAAACTCATGTGAGATTGGGCTCAGGCCTGGGTGTAGCATTGCGCTCGGGCTGAGATACTACCTCCTATGTTTGCTGGCAGGACTTCCATTGACAGTTCAATGAAATCTACACAAGGTCCTGCAAAAGAAATTACTTCATTGGTTGATGCACTCATCGCAAACCTTGCCTATTCAACACAATCACCAATCAACTTTTGAGTATAAATCAACCTCTTTCTTTGCTCTTCATCTGAACAAAAGCTTGAGACTCATCAGTCATCACCACATTACTTCTTTTATGGTTCTAATGTCAGGATTTGATACAAATTTATTCTACTTGTTCAGTCCTTTCTTAATCTAACTTCCGATCAAACAATTTAAACACAAGGAACTGTACAGAGGTTAAGTACAGGCTACTTCTAAATAGAGAGATTGAGATGAAGTAATTGACTAACACTTGGCTGAGGAAGACTTTTTCTTCTTGGCACTTTTTGAAGGCTTACTGCCGCTTCTGCTTTCACTACATTTCGGACAAAACCAATCTCCCTCAGGAACAGCTTCAAGTGGAGGATCACAGCAATCAGTATGTGTACCAATCCCACAACCAATAGAACCACTCTCATCACCACAAACCAGCATTACTTCTGCTCTGTCACGCAACCCACAAACTTGACAGGAGAGATCACCTTCACTATTACCTTCTGATGGTGTTGAAACCTCATCGATCTCTTCAGACCACCTAACTAACTTTTCAAATGACTTCTTCGCCGTTGCATGAGTCTCAAATAGAATGTGCTTATCCAGGGGGTGCCCAGGCTTACATACATACTCCACCAAGTAATCGGCTGCAATGCAGGGAATTTCACGACTTAAAAACTCCTGAACCCATGAATCAGCTTCTGGCATTCCAGGACCGACAACAGCAAAGTCAACTCCAGAGTTGAGGAAGCGGGTGTAAGGAGGGGAAGTAGCCAATACAATGCCATCTCCAGCCTTCACAACACGCTTCAGAGTATCCTAGTTGATGTAAGCATGCAAAAAATGAGTTAACTACAATAATAAATTATAACAGATGTGCATATCAAACATATGAATTTGGAAATGTAATAAAATGTAAGATGTAAATTAGCAGAATAAATAGCCTGGAAAATACCAGAGGTGGTGAAATGATGGCACCGTATACGACAATTCGCATGCCATAGAAAGCACCATGTCCTGTTTTTTCTCTTAAGAGGCGCCACTTCCTTGGAGCCACTAAATCGATTTGACCATCTTCAATAGCGTCATTGTACCACTCATAAGGCTCTTCTGCCAAAAACTTCCCCGCCTGACTACTAGCTGTCAAGTAATCCGTCTTGAGAATCCACCTGCATTCAAGTTAAGTTGATATATGTTAGAAAGTCACGCCTTTATTTAGATTTTAGAGATGTACAAGAGAATATCTTCCCTCCCCAGCTGTTAAATGATAGAGGTGTAAGCTATGATGACTTCAAGGTTATGGACTAAAATGAGCATAATTTGATTTTGAATGAAAACTATTCAGCAATACCTTCCAGACGCAGCAGCTGCAAAGAACTTCTCTGTTCTTCTAACTGGCTCAGGAACAATGAAATGTGTAGCCTGATAAGACCAATGGTGAGAATCTTTGCAAAATCTTCCCCCTAAACACTTTATCACCTGCTGGAACTCCTTTCTTTGTAGACGATGTCCACTCAATATGAAACACATAGGAGTAGGCTGTACAAGATTTGAACCTGCCCTAGATTGCGTTTTGTTTTGCTCAGCTTCGCTATCCATATTATTACCAACAGGCTTTTTGTTAGATTTACTAGATGCAATTGCTCTCAGTCGTTTACCCAAAGTCGCACCCAGAGCACAATTCTCCATTGGTTTGTTCTCCTTCTCTGCATCTGTGGGCATCTTTGCCTTGTTTGTAGATTTAGTCTTACTATTGTCTCTAGTTGTGCGACTTTGGACTTTCTGTTCAGTTGGAACCATCTTGTCATTGCTAGTATTTATCTCAAGCTCTGTTCCACCCTTCTTTTCACCAGTTGTATCAGTTTCTTCAACAACAGACTTGGGATCTTTCTTGCTTTTGCTTGCAAGACGTTTCCTTCCTTTTATTGGGCCACCATTTTCAATTGCCATTTCTTCCACTGCATCCATTGGTTCCTTCGGTATATTTGCAGTTACAGTCTTATTATTGAGTTTACTTGCAGGGCGTTGCACTTCCCCCATATCCACCTCCATCTTCTCAACGTTTGTTTTCTTCTCAGGCTCTACCCCACCAGCTGGCTCAGTTTCTTTCAGGACAGGTTCTGGAATTTTGTTGTCTTTATTTGAAAGACCTCTTCCTCCTTTAGCTGCAACCCTATTTTCACTCACGTTGTCACCCTTCTCACCATTCATAGGCTTCGGTGTTTTATTAACAGACGAAGTTGTGGTCTTCAGTTTTTTTGTAGGACGCTGCACAGCTTTCACCTTTCCCACCTCTAATTTCTTATTTTTCTTTCCAGATTCAACTGCATCTTCTAAAGATATGCTGGTAGTCTCAAATTTTCCGCCAGAATGCTGCACCACCTTCTCCTTTTCCACCTTCATTTTCTCTTCTTCTGTTTTCTTCCCAAACTCTACTCCATTTATCTCAGATTTCTCTATATTTTTCAAAAGCAATGCAGCGTCTTTTAGGGTCTTACTTGATTTTTGTTCTTTCCCTTTACTTGTTCCTGCCTTCATTCCTGAGTTACCAACCTCAATCTTCCTGCCATTAACTGCCTTCACCAATTTTGTTCCAGCTTCCTGCAAAGTCCCTGCTTCACTGTCAATACCATTTCTCTTTGTTTCATTTGCTGAATTAGGCACTCTCGATTTCTTTTCCATGGCTAAATCTTCCATAGTAATTGGAACAGCCATCTTTTGGCCAAATGCCTCGTCAAGCTCTGCTCCACTGTCTTCCTCTGGAGCCTCAGTTTCATCATCATCACATGCAGCAATTTCCTCAAATTTGTTTTTGGAAGACAGCACGTCTGATGCCTTTTCGTCAACATCTGTATGCATCAAAGTATTTAAAGTAGTAATGCCAGGTTTAACACCAGATGTCTTACCATGAGTTTTTTCCGCTTTGCTGTCTCCCAAATCAAATGGAGCTCCACCAGTGAGGACTGCTCTGTCCAAGGAAAGCGAGCCTTTTTGTTTATTAGTACTACCAACACTTGGCTTGGATCTAGAGCCCAAGGTCTTCTTAGACACTGTTTTCTTTCTCACTGGTTTTGGAGACGCATCTTTCTTTGTTCCAATTTGTACAGCCAAGTTACCATCCTGGAGCTCTTTTTGAGGTTCATCAAATTCGCCATTTGAAAGATCAGTTAACCTGCTCATCATGCCATCACCAACACGAAGTTCATTACTTAAGTTAGACTGTTTCAGTCCTGCAGGAGATGTTTCAGGTGTCTTCAGTATAGTGGTATCCAATATCCTAACATTAGAAGAAAATTCCTTGTTGCTAGATGCCACAGTTCCCGAAAGTCCTTGCTCCAATGATTTATTGAAACTAAAAGACTCGGTTTTAGGCAGATCAACAGATTGTTTACCAAATGAATTCCAAAGATCAATTCTATCAAAAGAATAGTCAGCATTGGCAGGAGAATTGGATTTCACCAGGGGTGTACCAGTCATTGATGCTTCAAGTCCAGCACCTGAACTTCCTGTTGGGCCAACTTTTGGACTGGTACTAAGTTTTGGCGCTGAAATAGAATTAGGAATGAAAATAGACTTTCTCTTCTGAGTCACTGAACCTCTTCCCTCTTCAACATGCAATTCAGAATCTTTTCTTGCTCCATGGATTCCTCCAGAAACAAGATTACTGTTTGGCAGTAGTTTTAATTTACATGTCGATATGTCAGTACCATCTTTGACTTCACATTTTTCTAAATATCCGTGAGGAGAGGCATGTAAATGAGTTGACAGCATTCCTAAGGACTTTGAATTTGAGGATGTCCCAGGGGTCCTCATGTAGCTTCGAGTTGACTTTGCTGCTTCTGAACAAGGAGTTTTCTCTGCAGCTCTCAGGTTTGATGCCAACTCAGTTGTTTCTCTACTTACATTGGGAGTTATTTCGTGATGAGAGGGAACTGCATTGCCAATTGCATCTGTGGAATGAGCTCCAAGACCCTGAACTGCCACTGGAACCTCTCTACTTGCATAATGTGATTCTGCAGCTTTATTGGATTGGCCATCTTTTGGGGGAATAGTAGATAACACCTTTTCCTTCACAACATCTTCAGTTTTCTCTGACAAAGCTTTACACACAACTGAATTTCGGTGGAAATCCCCTACTGGAGTAGGGGACTTAGAGCCCTTTGAAGTTGTAGTTCCACTTCCACTTGGCATGTTAGAAGGTTCTCCTGCAACAAGCTTACCCAATTGTTGACTACTGGTGTCATCCTCTTTCTCTTCTTCAGAATCCTTAGCTTCAGCCTCCATTGTCTCTAACTCGTAACCACTATTTGGAGAGAACCAAATAAGAATAAGATCAGAACTAGGGTGTTCTATTAATGACAAACTCATGATTTGACATAATTACATTCAGAAACAAGTTCCCAAACTCACCTTTTGACATAATTACATTCAGGAACAAGTTCCCAATCTCTCAAGCTGCAATAAGGACTATCTTAGTGAAAATGGCCACAATGATCACCCAAGAGAAAAGTGCATATAACAGAAAGTAAACTTTCAACATTGCAGCAAACCGTATGTAATTCTATAGAAACAAGAATCATTATACCAGTCTTCCAGCCAACGATGGTTGACAAGCTTTATCATCTTCAATTTCTTTGCAAGCTCGTATTTCTCACCTGCATTAAATTTTCATCACCATATAAATGTGACTCAAATTACATATTGCGAAAGTACCAAGTATTTTCCAACACAGTTGAATTAGCAAGAATTTATTCCAACATGTCCTAATATCAGAAATGTATCACTATAATGCAATTTAAGAAGATTCAAATCAGCACAGGAAAACCTGCCCAAAAAGAAAAAGTAAGTAGAGGATACAGTGTTTGCCCTATCTATTCAAAGCGTCTCATGGGGTAATGGAAGTTCAAAATCACCTTGGTTGAGTATCAACGATGAAGGACGCATTTTGGAACATTTAGTTTGAACAGAAGTGACAGCAAGAAAGTAACTTGTTGTTTAGATAAGTCATAGGTAATCGGAATAAATATAGGGCTTTCCAGGACAATTTATTTATTCACAATACTTTAAGGGAATTATCTTTACAGATAACTAAGATGATTAAAAATGCTATGCCAGATGGTATGTATGACCACTCTAGGTATTTCCTTGGCTGGCATCTTAAAGCTGTTGGCAGAGGATATCAGAATTGATTTGGGGTTTACTGAGTAATGTTCATACCATGAGAAGACACATGCAGGAGGCTATCTTTATCATAAAGCTGGAAACAAGGAGGGGTTGTCTTTTGATCTTTCTTCAATGATCTCTTGGATGGATAAGACTTTAACTCCCGACCTAGCTAGTTTACCATTCATTTATTTTTTATTTTTGTCTTTCAATTTATGAAAATGTCAAAAAGTCAAATAATCCTCAAGGCAAAGCGAACTATACAATTATGAATCACTTCTCCCATCTCCAACTGCACCATCACATTGTTTTTATTTAATTTATCAATTAAATGAACAGTATTACCATGGTGGTTCCACAATAAACTAAGAAGGAATATGCACCACAGCACTAGAGCTTAATGGCAAACATGGAAAATACTACCATCTATATTTCTAATAGTAATTCAAATATGCATCACTCAAATTTGTATAAATTTGAAAGATACACAATACCAGAACTTATGTCATATCATTCCCAGCAAGCAAAGTAAGAAATCGCACCCTCAAATTTATAACAGTATTACCATGGTGGTTCCACGATAAACTAAGAAGGAATATGCACCACGGCACTAGAGCTTAATGGCAAACATGGAAAACACTACCATTTATATTTCTAATAGTAATTCAAATATGCATCACTCAAATTTGTATAAATTTGAAAGATACACAATACCAGAACTTATGTCATCATTCCCAGCAAGCAAAGTAAGAAATCGCACCCTCAAATTTATAACATATAAGATGAGTCACTTTGTTCGCTATCAAAGGCTTTGAGAAGTGTGCACCCATCTGGCCTACCATATGCTGAAAGCAAAAAAAGAGAATCAGATAGAATGAACATATTATGCAGAGCATCTTGTTTTGTGAAAGTATCAAGTATTTTTCTTGAAAGTAATTGCAAAAATCAAACCCATACAATAAAGATGATATACTGCACAAACTCCAAAAGTATTACCATAATATCCTCACGATCTTGCCTTTGGTATCCTGTCAAGCAAATCGACAAGGCCTTGGCTCCTGGGATTCCGTTCAAATCTTTTACAGGTCTATAGAAAATCTTTGAGGAGAAAATTTGGCATAAGCATAAGTATCTTCTAATATAATAACAACAATATAAAGAAAATACCAAGCAGGATACACTAATCAGTAAGTTACTAAATTTCAACAAGGATAGCACTAGTATCATGTGAAATGGCAGTAATGCAAAAAGTGGCAAATTACAGATGGGTAAAATTCAACAAGGATAGCATCTACTTCCACCTAGAGAGTAAAGACCAAAGATGTATACATCCGTGGGTTGGGTTGAGAAGGCAAACAAAGTGGCATAACGTAATGTACGAAATATTGCATTAAAATTAGACATATTACATGTAGAAAAAAAATTATATATTGCTAACAACCATCGTCTTATTCAAATCATAATCAGATCAAATCACAGATTGCAAGTATCATCACAACTCACAAGCAAGACATTATGAAACAACCTTTCAATCAATAAAACAATGAACCAACCCAGGAAAAGACCTTACCATGCTAGGATTGGCAAGCGACCCGATATCAATACTATGATCAACCCACAACGATGTAACCACCGTTCTTCCATTCTTTCTTGCAACCACACATCTAGGGTCATCCTAATAAAAAACACAATAATATTAACGCAATTGCTACCATTAGGTCCATCACCCTAAATTAGCCCTAACATTGGAAAATCAGTAAAAGGAGTGGTCAAACTACTTACATAGGCAACTTTGCCTACTATCAAATGCGAGCATTTCGGGCTATTTTCTCCGACATCAACTCCACCTCCACTCACAAGCTTAGATCTAACCTGCAAAGAAACAAACCCAGACATCAATTTCACTGTGAAGTTCAAAAAGTTACAGTTTTCCAACAGATTTGAAGTGAAATTTCGTGAAATCGAAACAAAACCTTCACAAAGAGGCAACTGAAATGAACTGAAGTACCTCTTGTTCTTGGATTGGATCGAAGCCAAGAAGGGCGAAGCGGACGCTAAGGAAGACCTTCGATTGCTCGGCGGCTTCGAGGGACGAATCGTCTTCGTTGTTTCGAAGCATTTTGTGCGAAATCGAAGTGAAGAAGAAAGAGAAAGAAGGCTTGATTTGAAACCCTAAGAGGAGAGAGATATGAGTGGGAGGGAGAGAAGAAGAAATGGAGGGATTTTATTTTGGGTTTTTTATAAATACGAAATTTGATTTTTGGTGGAGTGGCGGGAGCAGAGGGAAAGTTTTGGGACACGTGGAGGGCGGAGAGGGAGGTGGAAGTGATGGCAAGGGCAGAGAATGTGTGGTTTATTGAGGGGTCAGTAGGGATGCTTGTAGGGGATATGTACTAAGCTTACAGGAGACGACTAAATGGAATGGACTATGAATTACATGACAAGCTTTGGGTCGGAGGCTTGGAGAATCTACAATTTGTCCAAGCACTGTGTAAATAAGGATGATTTGTGGACTATCACGAACGTTCATTATCATTTTTTTTATTATTACAATCTATCAATAATAAGTAAAAAAAATTATTATTGAAAATCTAAACAAAATAATTATTTATAACTTTAAGGGTTTATGTATAGTTTATAAATAATTAATGATTTTATATTAGGGGCTTAGATATAATTAACAATATTTGATAGGGCAGGTTTTGATCGTAAATAATCTTAATTTGGGAGGATAAAATTGTACATATGTGTAATTTAAAATGACAAAAATATTTCTATCACTATTCACTTAACTATTTTTTTATTTGTAAATATGATCATGTTGGGAGGGCATTTAATTTTATTTACATTTAAAATTCAGCCCTCCCAAACATTATATAATTATACCACAGCCCTCCAAATATTCATTAACTATATTTAAGCCTCTCTAAGTATTTATAAATTATGAATAGGCCCCATACATCTAATATTTGTATTTCTCATTTTGCCCTCCATGCTTCATAATTTTTACAATCCAAACCATCCTCTTAAATAATGATAATTTATATCTAAGCCCCTAACATAATTAATTATTTAATTTAAAGCCCCTCAAATTATTTCTAAATTATTATAAATAAATAAATAAAAAAATAAAAAAAACCTTACATCTAACTTTATAATTTTTTGTTTTGGCATCAATATTTCATATTCTTACAATCAAAACCAACCCCTCTCAAACATTGATTCATTACTTAAGCCCCTAACATAATTAATTTAAAGTCCCTCACATTATTTCTAAATTATAAAAAGACCCTTACAACTAACTTTATGATTTTCCATTTTGGCATCTACATTTCATATTCTTACAATCAAAATCAGTTCATCTCAAACATTGATTAATTATACTTAAGCCTCTAACATAATTTATTTGAAACCCTCCAATTATCTAAAAAAAAAAAACTTTAAATAGACCCTTATAATAGTGAGAGTGTAATTTATTGTTACAATATTTTTTTGATTATTTTGCATAGAAATCATTTGTAAATTTTCATAAAATTTAAATTTACTTATTATTGAAATTTTAAAATAATTTAAAAAATACTAAATATCCGCTCTCGCAAAACACGTTCACCCCTAGTATCAATAATTGCTTTTAGTTTTTTTTTTTTTTTTGTTAAAGCTTATAGCATAATATATTAAGATTGAGCTCGCAAAAAATAAAGTTACAATACCAATTACAATTGATAGCAAGTAAGTTTTTAATACTGCTAATTAATGGGCGCCACATCCAACACACGTTTGTTTGGTCATCCTGATTCTTATCATACAATATAAAAATGAGAGAACTTGGGTCTCCCAATAAGAAGCATGTTCACCAATGACGTGATTGAATAAGCAAAAGTGTCACCTCTGCTCCAAAACATTCTACCATAGTGCTATCAAAAACTTTCCTTGAGATTGTTGAGGCAATCTTGGCTAGAACTCAACCACATTCATCTATGGCCAAAATACCAATAGCTCATTTCTAAGATGGGGCAAAAAAAAAACTTGCATCATAAGTGACAATAATCATACCAGAGTTAAAACTAGTAGGACATGGTCGAAAGATAGTTGTTGAAGTATTAAGTCGATGATTTCTAATAGCTTGAATCTGGGTGTAAATTATAGCCAATCTCGGGGAATGATTTTTACAGTTTGGGCCAATTTGATCCACCTGAGGTCTAGATGAGGGTGTCTGGTTGCTTAAAATTAGGTCTAAGTTCGCCAATGGTGTTATGGTCGAGTGGTTAGGGTTGTGTGGGTTTATCCCCCACGTCATAGGTTCGAGACCCGTCTGCGGCATGGTTACTTTCTTATGGTGTTGACCTGTAGGTCTCACCTTGTTGATAGGTTATGGGATCCTATAAAAACCCAGCTCGCTTTCCAAAAAAAAAAAATAGGTCTAAATTGGGTGTTTATCTGTAATAGTTGTTTCAATGATGTGATGTAGTAAAACTGGGTCAAGTGTGTTTTGGTTATGATGTGAGACCTCAAACCATTGTTTATTCCAAGTAGACCAGGTGTTATTGAAGGAGGCGAGAAATTGTGAAACGATAAACTGGGATTTTTTTAAAAATAATATTATTGCGCAAATGCCAAATTGTTTGGATAACTGCGGGGAACTAGGATAACAATAATTGTTTTTAGTTGAATGAATGATATGAGATGTTTTACTCTAACCGACATCATTAGTTACAATTTAACAATTAATTTCATTTTTATTGAAATATGTCCATGGTCAAGGATTTCTTCATATCAAAGGATGCATGTGCATATTCACTTCAATGATTGTGATCAAATTGATGCAACATTTAACATGTATCACCTTCTGCTTGAATACATTATATATTTATTTATACAAAATAAATAAATAAAATAAAATAAAAAAAAGTGTAATGTTTATGAGAGCTTAGTCAAGCCCTAAGAGTGTAAGCATTTGTTTGGGATGGGGAAGCGATTGTCATTAGCCCTTTTATACCAGTAGGAATTTATGTGTCATTTGCTTAAAACAAAACTTTACACAAAAGTGATTTATATTTTGCATGTTGCTTCTTATGAAATTGACTTTCATGTTTTTTTTTTTCTTATTGTAAAATGAAATTTTTCATAAAACATTCGTTTATCAAACATGTGTTTATTGTGTATTTCTGAAGAAAAAAAAATCAAGTATAATATTTAGTTATAGACAACTAAACAATGGGGTAAAAAATATGGTTTTCAAAGTGAGCCAACTACCCATGGATTATAAAATAAAGAGTAAGACTAGGCAACTAGGTTTCATAGCCATGTTTTGCAACCAGACTGATGTGGACATCCACATTACTAACTGATGTCATCCCTTATTTATCACCAACTAAATCCAAACACCCCATCCCATTTCAAACCACAATCGCCCTTCAGGTTGTAATCAAATAAAGAAAGGGGAGGGGTTCGATGATGCACCTTCTTCCTCCCTGCTGCTGCGATACCTCCTCCTCCAACACCAAAGCATCACCAATTCCTCTGGCTCCATCATGTCATCAATTTCCTCCATTTTTCCTTCTCTATTGTTTGAATAACACCAGCTATAAGCTTGTTCTGTACAATAAAACCCCCTCGTGTTCTTCATGGGGCCAACAAAAGCTTTCGCGCAAAATTTTATTCCATGGAAGCTCAGCCAGAAGTTGCCACAAACAGAGGGAATGGTTGAATATGGCATTGTTTGGAGTCCTTGAAATTTGACTACCAATAGTTATTTTGTGTTGCTTTAGATCACATCTTGGGTTTGGCCGTTTTGTTGAAGTGTTGATGCATTTTATGATTGTATAATAGAAGGGATAAGAAAGGTTGGTGTGATGGAGTATTTTAGTTCAGGCAACGACTACTCCACACCACCATAAGTACTGTCTCACACCACCGTTCAGTTTTTTTTTCTTACTTACCCACACTTCCCAAATAATTTGGAAAACGTAAAACCCCAAAATTGCAAAACCCCATCATCTCCTCGCTTTCCTTGTTGCATCTCATCCAAAGCTCGATGAGCAAGCTCCTCTTCCTCGCAGCTACCTCGTCCTTGTCCTCTCCCCTATTACTCCCTCCTCGCAAAAACCCCAAAATCATAAAGGAAAATTGCAAAACCCCTTCAATCTCCTCTTCGTCCTTCTCCTCTCCCCTATCCCTCATCGGTTGCATTCTCATATCTCTTCCTCGCATGCCACTACATTCCACTTGGAAGAACTTAGATTGATTTTATTAGATGGAAATGAATGGGTTTAGTGAAGTTGATGATGTTAGAATTGAAGATTTTAAGGGTGAACACGAGGGTGAAGAAGATGATCAATTTAAAGATCAAAAACAATCTATTCCAATTGAGGTAACAATCCATTCCATTCAAACTTAGATTGATTTTCATCGTATTTTTTCTTACAAGATTATTGTTTGATGCATTGGTGCGTAGGCATTTCTTATGGATGTAATAAATATGGACATGCCTATAAAAGATGTTGAGAACCCAAACATGAACCATCTAGAAGTAACACCATTTCGTTGTTAGGTGAATTAAAAATAAAATTTAATATATGAAACTAATTATAATCATTATGTAGAATGATGATGATAATGTTGTTGACAAGTTACTCGATGATGGAAGTGGTGACATTAACAGTGAAGAAAGATCAATGGAAGTGGTACTCGATGATGGTCACTTATTTGTTACAGAGGAGTTAAGATAGTTTTTCGTTTTCACCAGTTTTCATGCGATATTGTTATTAATATGTTGTTATTACAAGTTTTTTATTTTTATTTTTTTAGGTATTTTCATCAAGGTCTATGTTGATAGCTTGGGTCCAAGGCATCGGTAGGGATAATGACATAGTTGTTATTATCACTAATCCTCGAGCAAAAACAATTGTTGGTCAGTCGTTTGCTAGTAAATTGAATGAAAATGAGATGATATATGTGCAGAATATGGCGAAGTCGAGTGTGAACCCTCGCTACATCTTGTCTTGGTTGAAAGAGATGTATCCGAATAATATCTTGAATTTGAAGAATATTTTCAATGTAATTTGTCGGATAAAGACAGTCAAACAAAAAAACAGGTTGACTTTGCAACATACTCTGCACTTGTTGAAGGAGCACAATTACATATAGTGGAATAATGTTGATGAGTGGAATAAAGTCACCAACATTTTTTGAGCGCATCCTGAATCAATTAAATTAACAAAGTGTTTTCCACAAGTAATGCTTATGGATTGCACATATAAAACGAATCGCTATAGGATGTCATTGTTTGAGATTGTTGGTGTGACATCGGCCGGAAAGACCTTCAATGTTGCATTTTTTTATGTGTTCTAAGAATGAAGAGTCGTACGCTTGGGCATTGAAAAAAAATTAAGAATTTTTTAGTCAGACAACTTGCCAAACATGTTTGTCACTAATAGAGAATTGGGTTTGATCAAGGCAATTGAACAAGTTTTTTCCCAAGACAAGGAGATTATTGTGCACATGGCACATAAACATGAATGTTGAGAAGAATTGCAAAAAACATTTTGAGGATAATGACAAGTGGTACGAGTTTATAAATTATTTTTCAGATTTGTATAGATCAAGTACAGAGGAGAAATGGAACATGCCACAATTGACTTTGACATAAGATGGGCATCACACCAAAAGTGTTTGGAATATGTAAGGACAGTTTGGTATCCGTAGAAGGAGTGTTTTGTTAGTGCATGGACAGATACATTTATGCATTTTGGCCAACGAACAGTCGATCGCATTGAAGAGGCACACTCGAAGTTGAAGAATAATTCACAAAGATGAGTTATACTCTTGTTCGGAAAAAAAAAGCATGTCTTCTCAGGGGATGAGTTCTCATTTTGTTCGGTGGTTGTACAAAAGGATGTCTAATGCCATGAAACCAGTCCAAGTAATCATCGCTGCAATCCCATGGAAGCTTCACGGGTGCACCTTGGGGGTTAGTTGACATGAGATGATACTCCCCAGTTTCAACAAATGAAGACAATTCCCGTACTTCACGGAATGGTTATTGCCAGATCGACTTATATTCTTGAATTTGGCTCGAATTGGGAGATTTGGGATAACTTGTACATTTCCCATTTGTCTCATAATTCTATCGGGGTGATAGGGTTCTTCTACGTCGAGGCATAACAAACATCTTGTGAACCATGTGATGCCATGAAGGGGAGTGTTTCGCTTAGACTCCATGTAAGGGTCCCAAATTACTTACGAATTATAAAAATGAAAACTTATTAATATATGACACATCATACAATAAATTTTATTGAACTTAATGATGCACATTTACCTATTTAGGAGACATGTCATCGAGGTGCTATCTAAGAGTAATGATTTGTTCGTCCGAAACCCCTACAATTTGTGGGGGTTTTGTAACACTACTACTTTTCCAATGACAATAAATATTTATGTTTATAAAGTTCAATTGAAATTTGTATTTTAAAATCTTCATTCGTTTGGCAAGTCGTATTTTTTCGAAGTTCAGTTAACTTTCTTACCTTCTGAATCTTGGGACGAGATTCCATTTAACGTGTGTATAATGTAACACCCCTAAATTTGATAATACTAATTTATGTGTGTATAATGTAACACCCCTAAATTTGATAATACTAATTTATTTTATTTTGAGTTACATTTAATTGAATTTAAATTTTAAAATTTTAGGATTTTATTTTGTGAAGTTAAATGATGGGTGTCCTCAAAATTTTAATGGGGGCAATTAACATCCCAACTAAAAAAAAATTTTCTTCCTCTTCCTTCTTCCCTTTTATGCATTTTTTATTCTTCTTTCTTATGTTCATTGGCGGCGAGCTCGATCCCACAGCCCTGAGCTTCTCCTTCCTCCCTATGTTCGTCTTCGTCTTAGTTTCATCTTCTTCCTGATTTCATCTGGGTTATAGGGTGGTTTTGTTTTGGTGGAATTGAGCAGATGAAGAGATGGCTGGACGAAGAGAGATCAAACGAGGGAAAGGGTGTGCATGGGAGAAGGTGTTGCAATCAACCTGTTGATGGCGATTCATGAGGACTGGAAGGAGGGACCATAAGAAAGAGAGTTGATCGGTCTTGTGTGTATGGCGTTGGCGATCGATGTTGGGGCTGCGTGGTAGTCCAATGGAGATGCAATCGATGAGTTTCTTCATCTCCTTCGCTATTACTACGATTTCGAAGAAATTGGGATTTGGGTATGTTTGTTCCTTCCTTCATTCGATATTTTCTTTACTATCTGTGTGCATTTTGGTGTTTCGTTCCACTGATTTTATTTTACAGTTTAGGTTTTTTTTTAAACCCCAGTGTTTGATATTTCTGTTGGAGTGAAAAATATGACCTTTTATATTGTGATGTGGGTTTTCGATAATTAGTAAGAGGGTTGTTGGAATTTGAGTTTTCTATCACTCCACTTTAATCTAATCATTTTTTTTGTGAAACTCGGATGATGCCAGTGGTGCCATTGTGAATTTTAATTAAATTTGTAATAGCTATTTTGAAAACTAGTAAGCAATGGCATTGCTTATGTGAAAAGGAGAAAGAGCCCTTCAGTCATATCTTCTTTACTTGTAACTTCTCAAAGCAGGTTTGAAACCTCATTGGGAGAAGGGCGTGGGATCCAGTAAGTACCCTTTCTTCTTCTTCTTCTTCTCTATTTCATTGTCTGTATATTGTGTTGCTCAGTGTTAGATGTTACCCACATTTGGTTGCCTTGTTTTACTTTGCTTTCAGGTTTCCAAGCTTGAAATCTTTTTCCTTCATTCATACACTAATTCTTTTAATACAAGGTTATGTTTTTGTTTATCTCTGAAACTTGGCAGTGTTGCTTAAATCTTTGTGTGATAACTATTTTAAGCTTAGTTATTGTTTTAGTTTAGTAGAACAACTCAATGTGGTTTAAAAAAAATGTGCTTGGGTAATAATGCTGCTGAAACTAGGATGATATTGGAAAAATCAAGTTTCCACTACTTTTTTTTAGCCGAACTAAAATGTTGGCAACTTAATGACGTCATGTGAAGTAATGAGTCATGTTTTGAATACCCCATTATGTGAAGATGAGGTTGTGGTGAATGAGATGGCTCAAAGGTATTGCATCTCTTACCTTAATGAATAATTACTCGAAAACATCATGTTTGAAGTTCCTACTTACACCCATCTTAGAGTCCAAGGAATGAACAGTGATGACCATTGCACCTAGAGACGCCATGGGAAATCCACCATCGCATTTTGAATCCAGAGCTTTATTTTCATTTACTCTGAGATAGGGTTACAAGTGTCACCTAATAAGTGTAAGTGTCACTAAATATATGTTACTTTTGGTTATAATATTGACCATATATATCATGGTTCTATCTTAGATTGGGTTCCAGTACCGTGGGTTTGCTTAGGCTAGAATTTACAATCCAAAGCGAAATGTTTTAATGATGGGGAAAAGCATGACAATGAAAGGCTGGCAATGGGGCTAATCAAAAGACCAAAAGGGATAATCCAAACTAGAGGAGAAATGGTTGGTATGTAAAGCATAAGGTCTGTTGGGAGGTCTGACGGATATTGCACATCAGAAAGTAAATGTCAATTTTATTCTTCTTCAGGAACAAGGCAATTTATGTTGTTCAGCGGTCAAAGAACCTGAGGAAGTTTGTCAATAGGTGGAGGGAGTGGAAATGCTTAGAAGGGAACAAAATAAGGTTTATTATAATAAAGTTTCCAATGTATCAAAGGATGATATGGGTGGCACAGTAAGGAAGGTGCTGAGCGTATTTCCGGCTTAAAAAAAAGGAAGCTTGCAAGGCCCACTAGTCCGTCAATGCTATTGTTGGTAGATCCTGGTCGGGTTCCAAGGAAGAAATAACTTTCTACTCGTGGTTATGCTCGGACTGCATACCGCCCGAGTCCTGGTTAGGATGTTAAGGAGACTACCTTTCGTCCAAGTCCTTCCTGCAAAGATGTCGTAAAAGAAGATCGCGTATCTCTCGAGAAGGCTGAGGAGATGAGGCTAGTGTTGGAGACGAGCGAGAAAAAAACTACTCGTTCATTTGATGATAATGAAAAAATGCTTCTTTCTGCCTATGGTATTTTAGACGTTGCTGAATTTTCTAACGATGATCCTTGGGCTATTGATGATAAAATGCTTAAGTTAGCAGTAGAGCAACCTAAGGAGGTTGTTGGTGGTGGTCAAAGTTTTGAGGTTCAATCTCCTCATTCTCATTCTTTTGACGTCAGTGATGCGATCGCCCATATGGATTCTTCTGCTCCCGCCATCACTACTAGTCCCGCTCCTGCTATGGTTGCTCATCGATGGGAAGGTAAAAATGGTTTTTCCGTTATCACTGTTGTTCCTTCCGCCCTTTTGGTTGTTGGGGATGGTTTCTCAGTGCTTCTAGATCCTCGTGTTCTTAATCTGCAGGTTGGCTGGACTGAGCCTGGTCTAAAAGATATCTGTATCAAGTCGGATGGCAAGTTTTACTGGTTCACTCAACTTGACATGCAAGATGGTGCACGCAGGTTGATAAATGAATGACACAAGCAATCAGTGGAAAGACATTCGATGCCCATATTGGATCCATGTGATCACCTTGATTATGGTCTTGAGTAGATAGTAGACGGGATGAATCATCTGGCTTATGCAGAGGTAATGGGCTCGGTCTATCAAGTCGATCACGATCAGGTGGTTTCTTTGGAGAGAAGGTTGGCAACACTGTTGCTGGTGTTTTCTCACGTTCTTTCCCAATTCGACGTGTTGAGAGCGCAATGCGCAGAGTCGGAGAAAACTGTTTGGGTTGTTCAGACTTTGTTGATTGAGGCGGAAAGTATGAGGGATAAATTTGTTGTTGAGCTTGAGTCCTTGAAAGCCAAGTTGGATGGGGTTCGTGCCCGTCTACATGATGTGGAAAAAAAGTTATTCGTTGAAAATGCAACTTATGATGAGGCTTTTTGTGCTGAGATCGAGCAATCCGTTATTCGCGATATTGCTTAGAGGCGGGTGGAACAGTTGACAGTTGCGCTCGATGAGGTCAAGGCAGATACTTTTGTTATGCTTACCACCGCCTAGTGACGGCTTGCCGCGACAAAAAATGAACTAGCTACTGCCAAGGATAGGCTCTGCATCGTCGAAGCCGAAGATTGGAAGCGAGTTGTTGATGTACGAGTTGACTATATCGAGGGGCTCGGTGCGGATTTATCTGAGTACCGCCACTTGGTGGATCAAGCTTTCGAAGATGAAGATGGTGAAAAATCTGTCCTTGTGGTTGAAGAGCCATTGCTTCTGCTCCCTTTGAATGCCCCAGTGGTTGAAGAGCCATTGTTTTCTCCTCTTTTAAAGAGAGACCATTGCTCTCTCCCATAGATGATATAGCTGATGAACCTGTGGTTGCCTCCATTTCTTCTCCTATTCCTTCATCTTCTTCTCTAGATGTAATAGAGTAGTATCGTTAATGAAAAGAACTTCGTGTTTTTTTTGCATGTTTCTGTAATTTATTTTGTCGACTCGTTGTGTGTTGCTTGCTCATTTTAGTCCAGCTGTAGTAGTCTCAGGTTTTACTTCAAATTCCTTTATGGCAACTTTTCATGCTTTGGCTCGTTATTTGTCTAGGGATGGGTCGACTTTATCCTTCTTGAGCGCTAGAGTTTGCAAAAAAGTTGACTTTTGGTCTTGACCTTTGCCTTGTTGGTTCGGTTGATTCGTAGTTCCTTGAATCATGTCAATTCATTCCTTCAATTTTGACTTTGTTGATTTGACGTATCAGTCGATTCGAAGTTATTTATATTAACTTGATTCATTCGTTCAACTTTTACTTCGTTAACTCGTTGTATTAGTCGACTTGAAGTTTACTGTGTTAAGCTGACTTATTCGTCCAACTTTTACTTCATTGACTTGACGTCTTAGTCGACTCAAAGTTTATTGTGTTAAGTAGACTTGTTTGTCCAACTTTTACTTCGTTGGCTTGACGTTTTAGTCGACTCGCAGTTTACTGTGTTGAGTTGACTTGTTTGTCCAACTTTTACTTTGTTAGCTTGACGTCTCAATTGATGCAATGTTTACTGTGTTAAGTTGACTTGTTCGCCCAACTTTTATTTCATTGGCTCAATGTCTCAGTCGACTCAAAGTTTTCTGTGTTAAGTTGACTTGTTCGTCCAACTTTTACTTCGTTGGCTAGACGTCTTAGTCAATTCGAAGTTTATTGTGTTGAGTTGACTCATTTGTTCAACTTTTACTTCGTTGGCTCAACGTCTCAGTCGACTTGAAGTTTTTTGTGTTAAGTTGACTTGTTGTCCAATTTTACTTCGTGGTTGATCAGACCAGAAATTTTTATTATACATATTGACTTTTGTTTTGATTTCTTATTGCTAGGTATGTCGATTGCTTTGTATAGCTAATTTTTTATGCGTTTATTTTGTCGTCCACTAATAAAATGGGGATTTCGAATTTGTAATCTTATTGATATTCCCTTTCGGATGCTCTAACCAGCCCCAACCATTGAAGCATTTATACTGGTTTGAAGAGTGATTTGTTTTGTCTTCATTTGCTTGGTTGATGTCGATCCTCGTATTAAAAATTGATGTTTTTGTTGCTTCGTCTTCCTTTGCTTGGTTGATGTCGATCCTCGTATTAAAAATTGATGTTTTTGTTGCTTTTCCCGTATGCTTTTATTTGTCGTATTTGTTATGGGTTGTGTTTTACTCGTTCGTCGTATATGTTGTCACGGTTAACAGACTCGGGGTGTTTTTTAATCCGGTAGTTGAGTAGTGTTGATTTATCCGATCATGCTCACATCAGCGCCAAACTGTCCAATCATGCTTACGTCAACACCAAACTATCCAATCATGTACACCAAATTGTACAATCATGCGTATGTTAGCTCTGTATTTGGTGTCAGCTGCCGAGGTTCGATAGAGTTTGTTGTCAATTTTATAGTTGGTAATTCGGGTTGAGCTTGCATCCGTCGGTAGGGTTCTTGAATCGCGTTAGTTGATTGGTGCAAACTTCTCCATGTTCTATGAATTGAAAAAATGGCTTGTTTAGTTTCGTTAGTACTTCTGTTTTGATATAAATCAACTCGAGTGGTAGGTATTTCCTACTGCTTCTTCTATTTGGTTAACTGTTTTGCTTCTTCCGGTCATGTAGTATAGGGCATATATTAGTTCTCTGAGCTGTTCTTTTGATTCTGTAGTGGTATTTACCTTCTCCTTCCATTTGACCTGTTTGTCTGGCATTCTGATGAATTCGTCGAGTCGTCCTTTCTGAACCCAATGCTCGATTTCATATTTTAGATTGTAGCAATCTTCGGCATCATGCCCATGATCCTTATGGAAGGAACAATATTTGTTTTTGTTTCTTCCGTCTGGGGTTCCTCTCATCCCAAGTGGCAAGTTGATGTTATCCCATTTTGTCATGTGCTTCAGTATATTAGCTCAACTTGTTTTCAAGGTTGTATATGGTTTGTATGTCTTCTTCATCACGTTTGTTTCTCACCCGTGTCGAGGCTATGCTGATTGTAGCTTCTCGAACTCTTGTTGGTTTGAATCGACCTTCCGCCATTTCGATGCCTCTTCAAATGAATGCTATCCTCCTGTGATCCGTCATCCCGCCTTATTTCTTCATTTTCTTTCTCGCTTCCTTGAATGACTCTTTCTTTCTTGGTCATTTTTACTCCTAGTTTTCATCTCCTCGAGAGAAATGTATTTTTGGGCTATTTTTCAATAAGATTGCCACGCCTTTTGGAGCTCCAGGCTAATAACACAAAAATTAACCTCTCTTTAGTCCGGCGATGAAGGTTGCGACGGCTGTGTCGTCGCTGCATCCATTGATCATTTCCAGTTTGTTGTGAAATAGTTGACGTATTCCCATATTGTCTCATCGAGATTTTGCTTGATATGGAAGAAGTAGTGTGGTCATTTCCTCATCCGCTGGCTTCCGATGAATCTGGTGATAAAAGCGGTGACTAACACCTGGAAAAATTCTATTGACCTCGATGATAGGCTGTTGAACCAATTCATCGTTGTAGAGGTGAGGATGGTCAAAAAAGTTATGCATAAGATCGACACCGTGGTTTTTTTTAGGGCATCATGAAGTGAAAGTGTCTCAAGTGATCTGTTGGGTTGGTAGTACTATCATATACTTTGAACTTTGGTGGAGTGAACTTTTTCGGCATTGCCGTTTTCATGAGGGTGTCGGAGAATGGCGGCTTGAAAAATTCGCACAATACTTTGGGATCCGTGACTCTGATTCTGAACGAGATCTCAGCAAGTGTTCCGTCACACTATGGAGCCTTGCCTTGGAGTAGTTCATTGCTCTTGAAGTTTCCCTATTGTGGTTCTGCTGGGACTTCGTCACTCCCTTGAGTTTGGTTGGCGGACTTTTGTTGGGGTGGTGTCTGGACATAATCAGCTGGCTGGACGCGTTTCTGGGTGATTTTCTCTAGCATATTCGTCATGTAATTCATCTGGACCATAGCAGGTATACTTGAGGATCCATTGCAGTGTCACCGGATGTCTGGGTTGTTTAGGCTATTGCATGTCGTGGATCTTGATTCTCGGGTGCCATTGACCCAATGAATAGGGTTGCCTCTTGTTCGTGAGTTGTTTGTGATACATTGTTGCCAATAGGAGAGTTGTTGTTATTGTCACCAAGTTGAGGATCTATAGGGTGTGTCATTTGTTCTTACAGCTTGTTGATCGTTTATCAAATTTTGGTGAACTTCGTCACAGTGGATCTTATTTTTGAAAAAGAATCTCATCGTTCCCCACAGACGACGCTAAACTGATGCGTCCAAAAATCGTTATCCTGTGATTTTGACCTGCAAAACAGATGTTAGACTGCCAATGATCACCTTTTTAGTAACCGAAGACACTTCGATGCTTAAGTCAGCAACTCTGTTTGAAGAAAAAATAAAATCTGGACAAAACTCAATTAAAGTTGCATACCTGTGTTGAATGGTCCCTTTACCTTTTATAATGACTGCGGTTAATTCTATGCGTAACTTAAGCATATGAGGCGCAACGGAAGAAGATGTTTCTTGTAACAGTCTCATCGTTGATGGAGATGCGTTCGTGGAGGCGTAACTCCCTCCACGACTCTTTTTTGGTGCAATGTTCTTTTTCTTTATGAGAGACTCGTGTTGGACTTGGATTTGGGCTTTGATTAGTTCGAGCCTGGATTCAGGCTTTGATTACATCTTATAGTGGGCCTTGTCTGGGCCCCCATGGTTAGTTTCATTCTTCTTAAGTTTTACGGGTTGACTCAGTAGATGGAACGTCATATCTTCGTGATAAATGTTCTCTGTAACATGTATTTTCGATCTAATTTGATGTATGATCAATATTTTTAAATGAACACTTTTTGGGATATTGAAGCTGATTTAGCTCCAATTAGTCACGAGACTGGTCCCATTAATAATGGCTTGTGTCATTCCAAAAGGATTATAATGATGATGTCATAGAGAAATAAGGCGGCGCATGGGAATCCAAATCCATCATAGAATTTATGTCGCTGCTGAACATTTCAGGATATCGAACGAACAGAGATCGGAAGATCAGTCATTGATTTGGTCTAACAATCACAACTTAGTGTTATGGCCTAATTCAAATTTTGTTTTATGAGTCTTATTTTGGTGTATAAATGTAACTGAATATTGGCTAGAATTGAATAAAGTTAGCGTTTAGTTGTAAGAATTCTACGGACGTTGATTTGCAAATTACAATTTGCTTCAATTGTTATCAGAGCTTGTTTATTACTCTTTTGATTTTCTTCATTATTGTTTTCATCATCACTATTGAATACTTCTTTATCACCATCATCGATCATCATCAATATCACTGTTTTTAGTCATCGGCATCATCAAACATTTTGGAGGTAAAACATGGCGAAGGATGAAGAGTTCAAGAACTAGTTGTTGCATGGAGAAGAATACAGAAGATATACGTCTGATTAATAAAATTTGGACAAATTCAATGCACTGATTGCTTTTAATTTTACTTTGCAATTTCAATGTTCAAAATTGAGAATTACAATATATTGGGCTTTACTAAAATGACCCCATTAAAGGCCTCTCTATAAACCCAACAAGATACATCACATTAGATTTTTTTATTTATTTATTTTTTTAATTTTATGAAAGACAGACATAATTTTTATAGGATCTCAAAATCGATTAAAGATCATAATACACTGTAAACTGGTTTTCACGACCTGGTGGTACAACCCCCAAACTCTTGAGCTGTCATTGGTCCATTCGACTGTTACTTTCTTCTACACGAACCTGTCTAAGTGTCGGAGGAAAACAGTGAGAGACCCCACACAGAGGGAGAGCCGACCATCTCTCAGGATGCGTGCTTAACTTTTTAACACACGCATCTTGAGTTTCAAGCGCGAACGGCTCCTCCAATACTGTAGGGTCCCTCGCTGTTTTCCTCGCCATTTCCCTCGACAATTAGAATTTTTCTTCTTCAGAAATTCTAAATGTCGAGGAAGTGGGCGAGGAGATGGAGGTGGCGGGGTGGGGATCGTTCTCTCCCTCGAGATGTGTGCCATCTTTTTGGTGCGCGCATCTCGAGGGAGGTGAACAATCTCCATCCCGCCACCTCCCTCCCCTCGCTCATTTCCTCGCCATTTAGAATAACTCAATTTTCTTTGATGGGGTTGTGTGTGTAGTTGGTGTCTCTGCTTGCATTTCTTGGTGTCAAAGGAGATGCCCTCAATGCCTGAGTCGAAAACCCTCTCATGTGTGTTGTAGAGAAGACGAGTGAGCGGGGAGTGCAGTTAAAAGAGTGAGTGTAGAAGGAAAAATTCTAAATTGAGTTATTCTAAATGGTGAGGAAATGAGCGAGGGGAGGGAGGTAGCGGGATGGAGACCGTTCACCTCCCTCGAGATGCGCGCGCCAAAAAGACGGCACACATCTCGAGGGAGGTGAACGGTCCCCACCCCGCCACCTCCATCTCCTCGCTCATTTCCTCGACATTTAGAATTTCTGAAGAAAATTCGATTCATAGAAACCCCATTTCGCCAAAAGCTCCATTAACAGGTAACTTTCCTTCACATTCTCAAACAACTGGGTCAGTTCAAAATCACGTATTTTCACTTCCAAAGCATCAAAATCATGCACAAAATAGTAAATTTCTTGTTAATTTGATCGACCATGGGTACTTCTCAGAGATACTGTCAAGAAAGGACTGATTTTTATTGCTAAACCATGAGTTCAAAGGGAAGAAATCGAGTTTGAACTCACAGTTTGTGGTTACAATTATGCAGAACCAGGAAAACCCATTGAACTCACTTAAATTTTATAACTGGGTTTCAAATATCGAGGAGAAATTTTCGAGGGATCAATCTGTTCAGAGGGTTTTAGGTAATGTTCTGTTTCGAAAAGGTCCTGTTGTGTTGTCATTTGAGTTTCTTGAAGAGATTAGGAGCTCTGGGTGTCAGTTTACTGAGGAGGTTGTTTGTGTTTTAATTGGTAGTTGGGGGAGATTAGGATTGGCTAAGTATTGCATTGAGGTTTTCGGGACTTCGACCGAATGTTCGTTTGTTTAATGCGGTTATTGATGCTTTGGTGAAGTCGAATTACCTTGATTTGGCTTACTTTAAATTTCAGCAAATGCCTGCGGATAATTGTGTACCTGATCGGTTTACTTACAACATTCTCATCCATGGGGTGTGTAAAGTTGGTATAGTGGATGAAGCACTTAGGCTTTTGAAACAGATGGAGAGCTCCGGTTGTCCGCCTAACATGTTGGTTGTCCGCCTAACATGTTCACGTATATGATTTTGGTTGATGGGTTTTGTAAGGCAAAGAGGGTGGATGAAGCCTTTAAAGTTTTTGAAACAATGAGGAAAAGGAATGTGGATCCGAATGAATCCACCTATAGGTTGTTGGTTCATGGGATGTGTCAGTGTTTAGATCCAGGTAAGGCATACGAGTTGTTCGTCAAATTTGTAGAAAGGGAACCCAAATTATCTAAACATGCTTGCGAGACCATATTGTATTGTCTTTCGAAGAATTCAATGCCTGGAGAGGCTGTGGAATTTTTTAGGATGATTGAGAAAAGGGGTTATTTTCCAGACAGTTCGACATTTAATATCTTGACGGCGAGCCTTATAAAGGGTTTGAATCTGAACGAAGCATGCAACATATTTGATGATTTTACGAGGCGAGGCGCTATGTTGAAAGCTGGGCAGGTTGAAGAAGGTAGTCGATATGTTAATAAGATGGTATTTGACGGGCTTCTTCCGAATGTGTTTTCATATAATATGTTGATTGATTGCTTTTGTGAAGCTCAAATGACAGGAAAAGCATTTGAGACTTTAGAGGAGATGCATCAAAGAGGTCTTGTTCCTAACCTTGTTACTTTCAATACCCTTATTAATGGTTATTCCAAGACCAGGAATATAGCTGAGGTGCGCGAGTTGTTGAAGATGCTCCTGGATCATAGATTCAAACTGGATACCTTGACCTCTAGTTCGATTGTCGATGGTCTTTGTCGATGTCACCAGTTGGATGATGCTTTTGATTGTCTCAACGAGATGGATGAATGGGGTGTTACTCCTAACACTGTCACATACAATATTTTGATCAGGTCTCTGTGTTATTTGCAACGTCGGTGAAGCGATGAAGTTGTTAAAAAAGATGAAAGTTGATTTGTCTGCCCAGATATATTTTCTTTCAATGCTCTTATACTAAGCCTTTGTAAGATGAAAAAGATTGATGGTTCCCAGAAGCTTCTTGATTCTATGCTGATACTGGGTATGACTCCTGACAGTCATACATATAGTGCTTTTATCAAGAGCTTGTGTGAATCAGGGAGAATCAAGGAGGCCAAGGAGCTGTTTCTCACAATGGAAGATAATGGATGTACCTCAGATTCTTATTCACATGACTTAATTATAAAGTATCTAAATTGTTCAGAGCGCTTCGAGGAGGCACAGGTTTTAGGAATGAAGTTTAAAGAGAATAAAACTTTTACGATCTCCACTACTCATCTGTAAATGGGCATTTATCTGTTAGTTGCTCCATCTATTTCATGCTTGATTTGGTGGTATTTAGCCATGGCAGTCAAGAGCGACATGATCGTCCATGCAGCTGGCCTACATTATTTGTTGAAACAAGTGAAATGTACCTCAACCAGAATATGCAGCTTCTCATTGGTGATTTACACCGCAATACATCATAAAGAGTGTTCAGTGACAGTAAAATGCTAAAGATATTTCATATTTGGTTCTCTGATCTGTCAGGTTTCAAAATCTTCATGGTCTTGAAAACTGATGAAGATATCTCCACAGCCAAAGGCCTCAAAGGACATATCTGATCACATCGTTGGCATTGGTTGAGTGGGTACGTATTGAAAAATTTCTCTCCTTCAATCATAAACCTAGGTGGACTCCTGAAATAGATTTGATTGGATGCATATAGATTAACCTTGCAACTTTCCTAATAGGGAAAATTCAGTTTCCTTTTGCTGTTCTCTCATCTTTCTTGGAAAAATAATTCTTGTCGTCATATTCAACTTGTATATTATATCAACTTGGATATTTGTTCCGCAATCACATTTTTCTTACCCTTGATCAATTTTAAATAAGGTTTCTAATGAAAACTTGTTTATAGATGTGAGCACTCAAGGTGACATAGACTATTGGTGGTTAGAGTACTTGTTTTATTAGTTATTTTGATGAATATGAGCTGCTTTTAAATTGTCATTGACACCATATGTCAAATTTTTATCAGATTTTCTTGTTTGGGATGCTCTTTTATTTTTTCCCTTTCTTAAAGGATGCTTGAAATTACTACTTCTTTTAACATTGTTTTCGAAGTTGTCTCTTTGTGAGGAAATTGTATTTGTCTCTCATTTTATTTGTGAACCAGCTTACCTTTCTTGACTCTTGTTTTCTCTTAAAATTCTGATGCATTTAGTTCAATGGAAGTAATCACACCTATCTTCTGCCAAGCACCAAGCCATATTGGTTTTTGCACGAGGGATTGATAAGCACAATTCAAAAGGTGAGGAGGTTGGAGTTTCATCTACAACCTCACTTTCTCGTTTCTTTTCCGATTTCCTCTCATCCACTCCTTTATTCCCAAGGAATCAGATTCCATCATCCAAACACACCCATTTTTTAGTTCTGAATAACCAATAGTTAAATTAGAATTTGCTTATTATGTGTTGAGAAGTATGTGAAATTCTTTGTTTGATATGCCTGGTGTTACTCGAGTATTATTGTATTGGATTGTATGCTTCTAAAATACTTTTAATAGTCTCAGGATTTGGAAGAATGGGGCAAGCATAGCAGTAATAACAGTGATACTAGAAAGGACCACCGATAATTAGCAAGATTTTGACCAGTATCGGTTCTCAAACATTTCTCAAGTCAAGGTTTTAGCTCTTCAGCTAGTAGATGTAATAACTCAATCTTTCCTTTTCTTTGCTTGTTTTTTATTTCCCTCTTCTTTTCAGTTCAATCTCCGAATGGTATTGTTTTCCAAACAACAATTTGTTATATGTTTCCAGCAAGGATGCATCGACTCTCCGAAAAACCTTTGTATCACGTGTCAAATACGTGTCGGGCACGGATTCGCGTCCGACACGTGCTGGACACGTATTGGACACGGAGTCAACGGTCAAAATTCGTTGACTGGTTTGGACATGGCCTGGATACGGTCCAGACTCGTCCAGACACGGTCCATACTAACTGATTTATATTCTTCTCCCGATTTATATTCTTTGACCAAAAAAAAATTGCAAATCTGAAGGGTTAACTTGAACCCTAGCGCTAGCAGACCAGAGAGAAACGAAAGAAGTAGAGGAGGGAAGAAGAAGTAGAGGAGGGAAGAACAAGAAGACGAGGAGGAGGAAAGGGAAGAAAAAACAGTCGAACCCTAGCGCTAGCAGAGAGAAACAGTCGAACCCCTTTTAGATCGATATCGAACCCTTTGATTTGTTTGAGGGGAAGAGAAGGGAAGGAGAAGAGAAGAAGAGGAAACGGGAGAGGAACAATCGAATCCCATTTCGATCGATGGATCGATCGAACCCTTTGACATCGGTCCTTTCACATCCACAACTTCCTGTCCAGAACATGCGTCATCGCCTTCAAATTCGCAGAACTCTAGTCTTCAAACCACCAGCTTGAGTAGAGACTTGCCTGTGCCAGCGAGTTCAATCTTGAACAACAGTGTCCGCATGTACCCTCGCAAGTCGAACATGACATTTCCAAAGGGTGTCACTGTAATGCCAATCAGTGCTGACATGTGGGTTGCTGTGAGCTTGGATTTCCCGAAAGAACAAGGTAAATGATTCATTGCTATGTTTTGCTTTGTTTCTTCCTTCTTCTCTGTCTCTGTTTTGCTTTGCTTCTTCATTATCTATTTTGCTTCTTCCTTTATTTATTTTTATTTTTTTCATTCATTCTGTCAATATCATGTGATGGCTGATGAGCATAAAGGATTGACATTATTGTTCGAGGAAAAAACTACTATCCTTGTAAACCCTATTTAGTTAAAATATTGAAGCTATTATCATCGCAAATCACCCGAATACTGTGGTATACTGGTAAGAGGAAGAGGTAAATACCTCTATAGAAATATCATCAGCTCGCTAGATTGAAAATATGTAGTCGAGCTTCCTGTATCATGTGAAGGAGCTCTGTGATTTGAGCTCCTAGCATCCTAGGATGTTATCTTCTCCTTGTATTTGTTGCAGTGAGTCATGATGCATGGTAAAGTGATGCCAGTGTCATTCATGTCATGAAATTTCTGTGATGTCTGGCCATTGGTGAATGCTTGTATAGATTAATGTTGTTTTTTTTACTTGTAGAGCTCTAGTTAATCCACTAGTTAATGAAGAAGACGAGATGTATGTTAATAAAATTATATTGCTTATGACTTGAGCTTGACTTTATGATGCATTTGTAATTTTGAATGAATGAATTTGAATGTTTTATTGATATGTTTAGATTGTTTAATAGTATTATTTATGATTTTATGTTCATATGAGTTACAAAAAAAATATTAAAAAAATTAAGTTTGACCGTGTCGCCGAGTCTTATTTTTTTGAAAATTGCCGAGTCGCCGTGTCGTATCCGTGTCCAAGTCCGAGTCCGTGCATCATTGGTTTCCAGGCAGCCAGCAATGCCTACCTTAAGACTGATCAAGGATTGAATGGAACCAGTCAAAGAGAGATGTTTCTAGTGTTGCAAACTGAGATGGGTGTTATTCAATTCCTTCGCCCTTACTACAACTATTGTTTAAGAATGTGCAAGGAAGGTTCAGCATCGAAGGTCAAACAACCACAAATCCTTGGTGGTCAAGGATTTCTTCTTGGGATCGAGCAAATGAGAGTAAATCATTATCTATTCAATATTAGGATCCTTGTACTGTTTCATCAATTGGAAAATTGAAAACCCTGTTTAGAAGCCATAAATTGTACTAGAACTCTAGTCTATGGCTGTTGAGTGCTTGGATTTGAGATGCAGACGATGCATTGGTGGGGTTGTCAAAAGATGGTTGAAAATGGTGCAAGGAAAGAGTACTTGGTTGAGGAAGTCTGCGTGAAAACTCGGGATGGAGAAGCATGGGAAATGAGATGGTACATGAGCTAGTAGATAACGACAGAGTACTCAGTAAGGTAAGCGGAGTGACTTTTATGAAGTTGGAGAATGTTTTCTTTTTTGTCTTTCTCATGCTTAGTAGTTAATCAAATCTAACATGAACCTATAATTTGAGCAACGAATCAGTATCAAATCACATAAGATTTTGATCGATGATTAACATGTCCTATTGAGATGAAAGGATAATAGTTCAATCAAATTCTGATTAATTATGTCAGGAAGTCTGATAGTGTTATTTGACCCATTCATATATGATCACGTTGATTTCAACAGTTTATATCCAGTTTGCATGGGTACATTCTGTTCATTAGAACTGCAAAGCTTAGAAATGATAGTAATATTCTGATTTGCTAACTACGATGATTTTAAGTCGAATGAAATGCATTAAAGCCAGTGGTTATCGCCATTTTTTATCCATGATTGTAGTGGCCGATTTGTTGGTTGCTTGAATTAGATGCATTTTATCTTCCGTCACTCTTAACACCAATTTTCATTCAATGTTACAGGTGGTGGCTAATGAATTGGGTGTTGAGTTTGGTGCAAACCCCATGCCATAAGTGGTTGCAGGAAAGGTTGGTGTTTGATATGAACCCTTTGAGTTATGCCACAGGTACCTAATCAATGTAGGGTAGGATGGGGGGAAATGTAAACGTTTGTTCCGCTTTGAAATGAAAGAGCTGTGTACATAAACTATAACTAGTCTCAAATAACGTGTTTCGGATGGATCTTATATCAATCATGAAGTTGCAAATTTCTGGTAACCGAATTGTTTCTTGTTCTGTGTCTAAATCAAGGAAACAATAATGCTTCAAGAACTTTTGACATTGTGAAAACTGCAAGTGGAGGTCCAAATTGTTTCACATGTCATCATCCAGGTAGAAAAGGCCATAAAGACTTGAATGTGAGTGTTATCAACATCTTCAAGCTTGTATATAGTGTTAACTTTGATAAGTAACGTAGCATTTTTTATGGTGAAACAAATACTAAATGGAGATTAATTCGTTAACGACCATAACTATGATGCCTATCGTATCATCTAAAGTTGATTTTCTCATACATGATAGTGTACCAAAAAAGAAAATTAGATTTGATTTGCAAAATATGTTGCTGAAGTTTCCTGACTCCAGGTCAATTTGATGAGTGGAATGAATGAAAACCACAACAAAAAATGAAGATGAACAGAAATAGAAGGATTTGGCTTTTGATTTTTGAATTTGTATAATCAAACTATAAACTCTTATTTCATTAACATTATAATATTCCTTTCTTTACAATGATTCTTCCCATCTCAAACTACAAACAACAAGTACTTGGGAAAACTAATGAATAAAGAATCAAATGCATCGAAAGAAGCCTACACTGTTGCCAAAATAGTATTTACTGGAAATTGAACACGGTGTAAAATCCCACGAGTACTAGCCGAACAGGGAACAAAAGCACGACAAGAATGTGAATATGCTGCGATGCAACAAATCGACTAAACCGCTTTAGTGATTTCCCACCAGTTTGAAGGATGCCAAATAATTTCATTTGATGCTGAGTTAGATTACTTGATACCATCTCCTGCCTACCGATATTGATACCTGTATGATGTATGCCTTGTGGGACAATGAGAGGCCACCACATACGGCGTCTCTGCTCCCTCTGAGCCTTCCTAATGCGGTTGAGTTCCTGACGAATCACACCACGTACTGATCTCAGGTAGGCTTTCACGTCATGGTCCCTATAAATGGCGCCACTAGAGCCATACGAGGACCTGTCACTGAGGATTTCGAGTGGGTGGGGCGAGTTTAAGAACACGGATTTTGCAGCTCGGAGTAGCTTCTCTGGATCCCTCATGTCTGACATGGGAGAGCTTAGAAAGTACAGGCCATTACCAGAAGGGAGGAGGTCATGATGTGGAGAAATTTTCTCATCTGGTTGTAGGATCAGAATCTCCCCCATATGACCATAGAGAAATTTCTGTTTGAAAGAATCCCAAAAGAAAATATCAATACATCGTCATATTTAGACGTGTTTTACACAATGTCCCAGTTCAGGGAGTTTTAAAAAGCTAGGGCAAAGGACACACGAAGAAAATGATATATACCTGATTCTTGAGACAGGGATGATTCCGGAAGTTGCCGTTGACAGCCTTGAGAATATCAATTACATGATCGGGGTATTTGCAAGAAAACGCTCTTGGAACAATATCACGGTGCATAGTAATGGCTTGGATATGATTTCGAGGAAGCCCCAGTCTGCGAAGTAGCTGATCACCTCCACACATGATGCTTGGTGCACCAAATGTTATAACAGGAAGCAAGGTAGAGAGGGGAACTTCATGCCGTGTCACTAACATGAGATTTACAAGCAATGACAAGCTTCCTCCTAAAGAATGACCTGTGAAACGGAATTTTGCAGAGTCGCCACGGGACTTCAGATGAGCCCTAACTTCTGGCAACATCTGCTCATAGATCCCTTTGGCAGCCTCATAGATACCTCTATGCACAAGTACATCTAATCCCTGAAGGAGGAGAAGGGATTTGTTAGTTTATTACAAATACAAGTAGTCTCAGAAAAATACCCCAAAACAAATAAACAACTACAAGTTTAAGATAGTGCCAGAAGACGCAGCTCTCCAACAACGCATATGATGATGTTCACAAATTGCATGATCAAGTATTTACCTCAAACTGGATGGGCTCAAAGAGTAGATTCGCTTGCCAAGAAGACACCGTATCTGAACCCTACAAAACGAAAATATTAAAAATGACAGTTTAGTTTTTAAGCTAGAAGCATCATACGTCAAAAAGTACTGAAATCTTACACGAGATAATTTGTAACCCATGCATCTAGCTGGGACAAACTTTTAACCTAAAGAATCTAATTCAATCAACCATAACCTAACGATTCGTCCTAGTAACCGTCTGTTGTTACAATTCAGTTATCCTGATTGATAATGAAGTTTTTTTACCATCCATCACGGTGACACTGCCTTACTATGGTCATAAAAATATTCTAGTTGCCTAAAATTGTCTAAGAACTACACGTTAGACTCTGCATCAATATTTATAGAAAAAAGATGCAAGTTCCCATTTTCAACAAAATTTTCTTACCTGAATTACGAAGAATCTTGTCCCAGTCTGATCTTCATCACACACATACCACTCACAAGGTGACGAGTGGATGGAGTTCAAATCCTTTGCTACGGCTTGCTTCATTTCCTCTTTTGCAGCAATAACTGCTGTCAAAGAATTGGTAGTGGCCACAAAAGAAGCCACCTCTGAGCTAGTTAACTCGGCACTTTCATCGGCTCCATCACCTCCTGTTGATTCTTCTGTTGGCTCACCCTTGGTTGATTTGAAGGGAAGAATGCTCCTAGTAGTAGATTGTACATAGGAAGCGGCTGCAGCAGCTATTCGATAAGCTGTTGAAGCACTGATTCGACTCGCACTCTTCTTATTATCATTGTCAACCACTTCACACGCCTCCCTTGATTTCCCTTGTGTTTCTTGAGATTGGTCTTTGGTTTGATCTTTGGTTTGATCTTTCTCAGCATTCACTCCCTGTGCTTTCTTCTCCAATGAAGATGTTATAAACCGCAGGCCTTGATACTGTAACAAATGCTCTGGCTGAAATAAAAGCCATAAAAGCAATGAAGATCACACATTTGTAAAGCATAACTATGCAGGTGATTAGGTTAATGAGATTTCTCCCACATCTGTCAAGCAGAAAACCTCTTGAATGAAAATACAGTAGTTCTGATTTTGGGTATTGTATAAGTTGAACTCCCTGAATACTACAACACATAAACATAACAGCAATCAACAAATTGTTTTCAGTAAATCACAAATCTCAGCCAATGCATACACAAATACCCATTGACAAAAACCTCTTAAAATTACTATGAAAATAGGCTTGATCTGAAATTTCTAATAGAAAAGTTTCCCTACAAAATTTGCCCATGGGGTTTCTCGATCTACCTTGCATATACTTCTCCAGAAGAAAATTGCAAATGGTTATGTAAACAAATTTCCCCAAATGAAGATGTTTGGCTTGATCTAAGAATTTGATCACAAATCCATAAAGCAAAACCTCTCAAAATGCAAACTTTCTCACCAAAATCAAAACTTTAACATATAATTCCTTTATTTAAGTTGCAAATGGGGTACCTTGATACTGGGTATGGTATAAGCCAAATTCCCCAAATACGACATTTGAGCATAAAGCCTGGCTTCCGCAAGCGAAACCCTTCTAAGCAATCTCGAAAACGAGTCTCTATCAAATTCCTCCATCTCTTCCTTACTAGAAGAAGATTCATACTTTCCCTCTTCACAAGAGCAATTCCTCTTCACCCCCTCCTCCTCCTCCTCCACCACATCCCCTTCCCCCTCACCATCATTCTTCTGCTTCCACAGCGATCTAATTCGCAAAATCTTGAAAACCCAACTCCCCCCTCTCTGCTTCTCCGACCCCATCGGCTCGTTCTCGTCTCCTTCCTCCCCACTCTCCCCTGCCTCCTCTGTTTCTATCTCTTCCACCCCATCCTCCAAAAGGGCAATTTCGTCATTCCCCTTTTCTCTCCCACCACGTAACAGAGATCTCAAAGGGTCCGAAATCGAAAACCTAGGTGTAGAGTTTTCCAAAGACACCAAGTTTGGGGTGCTCGCAGAACGCCCCAAGGCGCTAACTTGCGCCGGGGGTTTACGCGATTCGGCTCCCCCAGTCAGGGAAATCGCCGGTGAGAGCCGTTGGATCCCTGTTTTCAAACAGAGACCTTCCATTCTCTCTGGTTTTTTCTCTCTCTCTCTGCTTCGTCTTCCTCTGTTTTTGTTGCTCTGTTATTTGTGCTTTGAAGGTGGAGGCGCAACTAGAAGAGGGAGTGCTAATGTGCACTGTGGGGGTGTACAGAGGTGAGCTGCTCCTCAAATGTCGAGAGAGAGAGAGAGATTTGAAAAAGTGGAATAAAGACGGAGAAAACTGGAAGAGTTGATCTGTGAGGACGTATGGAGGACTTGGTGCGGGTGTATGTAGGGGAGAGTTTCCTCGCCTTCCTAACTCCCAACAATTTTGGAGCTTTATAACACGAAATGAAATTTGAGATGGTGATATAGTGTGGTTTCGTGTCATTTATTAGTCACCTACAACACCGGCTAAAAGTGCCACGTGTGCATCAGAAAAAAAAGTTGTCGGTATTTTAGGTTTCATAATTAAATATACTGTGTGATGATGAAGACGAAAATAATAAATAATAAAAAATTGTGAAAAAGAATAGAGATGTGAGGTAGAAAAAAATACAAGAATGGTAAAGATTAGATGAGAGGTTCCCATGCCTTTCAGCGGAAGTGGTTAAAATTGGAACATGTGAAGTGAAGTGAGGGGTTGTATATGTATTCTATCGTGACTGAGGCTAGGAAATTATGTTTTATAAATATGTTTCGTAACCATGATGATGTGGCATCATAAGAGGAGTTTTTTTACAATTTTGAGATACACATAAAATTTTCGAAGATTTCATCATTCTTTCCAGATCATGACACGTCATCCTGGTTGCAAAACATGTTTATAAAACATGATTTTCTAGCATTTCTCTTCTATCATAATCAACTTATTGGTTAATTAGTTTCGAGGGAGGTACATCATGCAAAACTCTTTCGAATTAGTTCCGAAATTTTCGTTGCATGTCAACCATGAATTCATTGCCAAATATTCAAAATTTGATGAAGAAAGTAGTAACCCTCGAACCTCCAATTTGACAATTTTGGAAGTCTCTGTATTTTATTTTCTTGATAATTTTGTAAGTCTCTGGTTGATCCAATTCACCACTCTTGCGTGCAAAATATACACACTCTTGTGTGGGTCCACAAACATTTCGTGCCTGCCTGGAACTTTCTGAGAGTGACACGTAATAGGTCGTATCATACGAAAGCGAAATCCGAAGAGTATCCAAATGGCACAGTGCCTCTCTGTATCAGATGCGTATTTTACACACTAAAGAGTGAACTCTACAAGCCAATTTCTTTGTGAACTAAACTATGGACCAGACACTCGTTGAAGGTCCAATACAAGACCCACCTAATTCATTCTACCTCCACACCCAACCCATAAAGAGATCATATTAGCTGGTCCTGGTCATGAACACATTACAGCAAACATTATTAATGCATGCCATGTTAGGAGATGAATAAGGTTGTTGTCCCACCAATACTACACCTAACTCAAATCTAGGGTTTTCAATATTGATGGCTTAGTTGTTCTAATTTAAATCCTACCCTAAACTAAACTAATGGCGTTGTGTCGTGTGTATTTTAAGTTGGGTAACCAATACCGGCTACTTGTATATGACTACCGGAGCAAGCACTTAGTCAAGGTCTAGACCGGCCAAAGACTGCACCGCACGAGACGTTTTCTGGGGGCGCAATTAAAAATAATAATAATTTAATTTTATGATATTTATAGGGGACATAACATGCGCTGTCACACGGTAACACACATGCGCACGCATAAATTATGTTTAGTAAGTCCATTAACCTAAATGAAGGAGTGATTACAATAATCTCGAGGATTAAATATTAGATGAGGTTTGCTTTTAATTTGGATCAAATAATTCTATAGTGAGAGGTAGCACATGGTCCTCTCCTCGTTTTTATATAAATTGCATATAGACTAAAAAGACAACATGAGTCTTATAACTTTGGGTTTAGGAAAAGTGTACTAATTAACAAAGAGTACGTAATTCATGAAACAAGATAATGAAAAGGACAATTCTTGACTTATGATATTTTCAATAAAAGAGTTTGAAGTGGAATCCAATTTTGTTCGCTTCTTACCAAATGATACAAATCAATATTATAGTAGGGATGGCATTGGGATAGGTTTTCACGGATATTCGTCCCACTCAAATCGTTTGGGGCGGATTTGATTTTACTTTAATGAATTTTCGGGCGGATTTGGATATCCAAATTGCATCCGCTATAAATTCGGGGCGGATAAAGATTTAATCACATTCGCCCCGCGGATATCCGCTCCACTTAATTATATTAAATAATAGTGTAAAATGTAAATAAATTCTAAAGATCGAGAGATTAATAAATTAAAAACCTAGCCACCCATGTGACCCTCCCACTTAACAAGACATGTTTTGTCTGCCATCATGTCAGCCTCATAATAAACTCTATGTTGTTTATTTGTTGAGCCTTTGTCAGTCCTTCTGTCAGTCTCGTAATAAACTCTAGAATTAGCCTTTGTTGAGACTTGACAGAACCTGTCACCACTTCCCCATCACGCCTCCCCACACCATCTCACTCTGCTTTCTCTGTTAACTGCTACACCATGTTCTCCAAGTCGAAGAACAACACCACCTCAAATTGAAATCACAAAGAATTTCTCGATGAAAACTACCCCACACTTCTTGATCACCCCATTTGGTTCATCACTACTATGGGTCTTGACCAATCCACCATTAATTCCATTATTGAGTTCAAGTATAAGAAGGAAGAAGGGGCGGTTCAAGTTCTCACTTTCAGACCTAGAATCAGCCTAATCTTGTCTGTTGGAACTCCCTCTTTCTCCGATTTTACTTCTTCTTCTTCTTTATAGAGACCGATCAGAGATTTGTTAATGAGAGGACAGAGGATGAGGGAGGGGCGACGAGAGGTGTTAACCGGCGAGGTGTTCATCTGAATCCACCAATCTGGCAAGGTGTTCATTTTCTTCTATTTCGGTTAATCGGAGTGGGGCGGATATCCGCCAATTCGTACGAAGCGGTGATGGTTTTTAACAAAATATTTAAACGGTTATTCGAGGCGGATTTGGGGATTCGCGGTCCCTAGCGAAGCGGGGATGGATTTGGCAAAATCCGCCCTGTTGCCATCCCTAAACTCAGGGTTATTTTTCAAAATAAATTCGTATTGTACTTTGCCCCCAAAACTAGCAATCTACGTGCCTTGATTGTCAATGCACAAGCTGGTTTCAAAATGACCACATTTTAAGGACAAAAATGCCCTTAAAAGACCCGAGGGTTGAGATTCAAACTTCTCAATAGCCATTAGGATAATTGATGGAGAAGATGAAATAGTGATTGGCTTGAGCAAATGTATTCAAGTTCAAAGCTATATATGAAACTGGAGTTCCTCATATGTTATTTCATGTCGATCAAAGGTATTTGAAGTGGAAAAGCTTGAACAAACCCAATTTTTGAAGTTATGGTTTCATTACATAAAAATTACACAAATCCTTAGATTTGAGTTATTTCATTAATAGATTTTAGTTTAGAGTGATTCTACACAGCGAGGAAATGGGCGAGGGGAGTGAGGTGGCGGGGGTGAGAGTCGTTCACCCCGCTCGGATGTGCGCACAAAAGTCAATGCACGCATCTCGAGTGAGGTGAACGGCTCCCACCCCCGCCACCTCACTTCCCTCGCTCGTTTCCTCGCTCATTTCCTCGACACTTAGAATTTCTGTTTAGTTTATAACACCATCACATAGATGAGTCAAGTCAATGGTTTTCATTTCATAATTTATGGACATTTATTTATAGTTGCAGGTTATCTTCAATCTCTCGCAGACTCTATTATGCTTCAGGGGACAGTCTTAAATTCAAATTTATCGCACGGGATTAAGTTATTGCCAATATCTAAACTAGACAACGCTCGTTCCCCTTAGGAATAATGCGCGTGTATGTATTAGGGGTGGGCACGGTCCGGATCGGTTCCAAATTTGAAGGAACCTGACTCGAACCGTTTACATTTTAACGGATTGGTCCGGTCCGGATCCCTTCATTTTGATAATTGGAACCGAACCTAACTCGAACCGTTCTAAACGGTTCGGTTCCACGGTTCCAAACGGTTCCGAAAATTTTCGAGAAGGATAAATCAAATCATCCCTCTCGTTTCATTCACAGAAGTATCATTTCTCTGCTCTCTTCTGCACCCCCAAACCCCTCTGTCTATCTGCTCCTCCTCTTCTCTGTTGCATTTTACGCATCATTGTTTCCTTCTCAATCCATATCTCTTTTTTTTTTTTTTTTTTTTTTTTTTTCTGAATACATACATATATAGAGAACAAGAAGAGACACTCTTTTGAATTCTTCTTCTTCTTCTCAAGTCTCTTTCATTCAAAATTATACAAAAAAGAAAAGGAAAAAGAAAAAAGAAATCAAAGTAAGCCCAAAAACAAGGTAAAGTTGTAGTAGAAAAAAAGAAAACACCTTCTACTCTACTGCTAAATCTTCGAAAGCTCCCTTCAAGTTCCAAGTAAAACCAGGCAAGCCACTTCGCCTCTTCGGCTTCTGACGATGACGCACACGACCAGCCACTAAAACCAGGCAAGTACTCAACCCCAAACACCGTCCCAGCTTTCCCAGTCCAAACCCAAGCCAAAACCTGCCATCTCGACCTCTCAGCCGAGCTCTTCGGTGGCGTCCGCGAAGCCTGCGGCAACAACCTAGACCGCAGCCGCTGCTGTCCCGTCCTCGCCGCCTGGCTCTTCGCTGCACACGCAAGAACCGCTCTACAAATCCCCGCTCCTTCCTTCCCCTTCTCGATACAGAGACAAAGATCAAAGAGAGGAAAGAGTCGAGAGACAGAGAGAGGAGAGGATTTAGGGTTTTTTGGGGTTGATTCGGAAGAAGATGATGAAATCGTGGTGGGTTTTTTGGGGTTGCAATTGCAGTTGTTGAGTTGGAGAAAGTATTTTAGGTTTAGGGTTTGGTAACTTTGGTTTAGGTTTATTTATATAGTAAATTCGATTTGAAACGGTCCGGACGGGTCCAACCCGGACCGTTTCGTTTTAAAAAACAGAAATCGGGACCGGACCGTTTTATAACGGATCCGGACCGATCCGAACCGTATCAAGAAATTTAAAATTCAAATCCGGACCGTTTTGCTCAAAACGGTCCGGTTCGGTTTGAACCCGCGGATCCTCGATCCGTTTGCCCACCCCTAGTATGTATGCCTTCCATCTGATATTCGAGTTGCCTGTTTTGCCCATATTTCTATTTTCCCACGTTATCCCACTTCTTCTTCTTCTCTCCAACTTCTCTTCAGTCTTCTCTGGTTCACATCCTCTCTCTAATCGTAGTCGATCACTGCCCTGCCACCCACTGTCGTGCAAACTTCTCTCTTAAAACTCTCCTCAATCTCCCATGATTCTTCATCTTCTCCTGTTTTTTCAAAACTTGGGATGAAGATTAATCACCGTTTGGTCTTAAACATGATATGATTCAACACATTTTTTAGGTAAGATGAGAGGGCTTTATTTGTTGGTATGTTTTTATACACGTGAACCGTTGCCACAGCCATGGTGGAAAACTTTCCTTTGCTACAAATATAAAGATTTCCGATGGCACAAACAAGTTATGCTTTGAAAGTCCTTTAAGTTTGGTTTTCTATTGTTGCATTGAGTTCATTTTTACTGATTTGAATAACATTTAGAGAAATAAGAGTTTGAGTTGGGGTTTCTCGAAGGAGAAGATGAACCCAATCAAGAGAAGTAATAGGTACAATTTGCAATAATCAGATCTTGATCAAGAGAAGTAAGAGTTTGAGTTGGGGTATTATGTTCTCTTCATCGTCCTCTTGCCTGCAATCTATCTACCACGCCGCAGCATAGATCATCACTAGGGGTGGGCAAACGGGTTGAGGAACCGCGGATTCAAACTGAACCGAACCGTTTTACTCCAAACGGTTCGGTTTTAATTTATAAAAATGTGAAACGATTCGGTTCGGTTCCGGAACCGTTCTTAAACGGTTCGGTTCCGGTTCCAATTTTTTTTTTTCAAACGAACCGTTTCGAACCGATTACAATTTTACATATACCCATACCAATATACCATACGCCAGCCATACCCAATTAAATATCTCTCTCTGTCTCGAGAAGCTCTCTGTGCGAGATCACCCTCTTCCCTCTCCCTCTCCTCTCCTCTCTCTGTCTCTAAGAGAAGAAGCCGAGATCTCCCTCTCCATCCGAAGAGAAGAAGCCGAGATCTCCCTCTCCTTTCCTCTCTCTGTCTCTGTCGAAGAGAAGAAGCAGCGAGTCCCTCTCCTTTCCTCTCTCCGTCTCTATCGAAGAGAAGAAGCCGATATCTCCCTCTCCATCCGAAGAGAAGAAGCCGAGATCTCCCTCTCCTCTCCTCTCTCTGTCTCTGTCGAAGAGAAGAAGCACGAGATCTCCCTCTCCTTTCCTCTCTCTGTCTCTGTCGAAGAGACGAGGATTGTGAGTCTGCCGAGGGACACAAATTATGAGGAATTGATGGCGAAGATGCGGGAACTATTCGAAAGAGCGACGGTGTTGAAGTACCAGCAGCCGGATGAGGATCTTGATGCTTTGGTGTCGGTTGTGAATGATGATGATGTAACGAATATGATGGAGGAGTATGATAAGTTAGGTGCGGGGGATGGGTTTACAAGGCTGAGAATGTTTCTGTTTCCCCATCCTGATCATGATTTCGCTCAAGCAGTAAGTTGATCTTCTTCTTCTACTTGCGTGTTTGTATTTTCCCTGTTTGCGAGTCGTGTTTAGAGTTTAGACCCACCCCACACCTTGATCGGTCTTGCAGAGTTGCAGGGAAAGAAAAGAAAAAACAAAAAGGAGTAGAGATTTTTTGAACAGAACAGAGACCAAAGAAGAAGAAAAAGAGAAGAGCAAAAATGGTGAATTTGTGTTGCAATAATCAGGGTGAAGTAGTTGATTTGGTGAAGGAAGAGCTTCCCCTTGGTGAAGAATCGATTGTTTTGTCAGAAGATGCAAGGGCTGGTTTGGTTCTACTTCTAATAGAAATCACAAATGGGTTTTGTACTGTTGGAGTTGGAAATCCCTTCAACAACAATACACACAACTTCTCCATCTTGATCTTTCTTCCTGTCTGTTGGGGTTTCGACTGCTGCTGCTGATGTGTTGATCATCTTTGCCAATAAATATTTTGTTGTTTCTGCCTTGGTGAGTTAAATTTCTGCAAATGCTTTGACATTATATAAAGATGATCATTTTCAATACTTTTATGAAAAAGTTCTTCCTAGTATTCCATTTATAAAAAATTAGCATTCTTTGACTTGCCTGGAAATGTCATTTTAATTTAGTGTAAAATTGATTATAGTCAAAGATGAGGTAGTTTTGAATGAGATAATATAGGAACCGTTTGGAACCGTAGGAATCGAACCGTTGTAAACGGTTCGAGTTAGGTTCGGTTCCAACGTTCAAAATAGAGGAACCGAACCGAATCGGAACCAATAAAATTTTAAACGGTTCGAGTTAGGTTCCTCAAAATTTGGAACCGAACCGAACCGTGCCCATCCCTAATCATCACCCCTCTCACACACACAACCACATCACCGTCGACCTTCAACTCTCTCAACCCCAGTTTCTCTCGCCACCCCCTCTCTATTTCACACTCTCGATCGATTTGGAGATTCAAATCCCCATTATCAATCCTTGAAGGTGAGACTCTGAATTCACGTCACTTTCCACATTACTCGTATTGTAAAACTATTCACTTTCATCAACTTTGTTATGAAATCGTAAGACTACATGAAACATATAATCATTGCTATGATCTAGCTATGATTTCTTGTTCTGGGGATCATTGTTTGGTATGGTTTGGTTTGGTTTACTTGATTTTCTCATTCAAGTGAAATGTATTAAGAAAACCGAATATCAATCAACATTTTTTTTGTCAAATCTTTGCTCGCTCTAATGCTTGCTCGATTTGTTCAATGTTTTTTTTATGCGTTTAACTTCTAAGTAATATGGTAGAATATTTTTGAAATGAGGGCTAAACACATGCCAATATTAATCTGCATGTGCACCATACCCCTCAGCTATATTTACCACCATCACTGGCAGGTCCTGCTTCTTGACCTGCAAAAGGGAGAAAAAAAAATCTAAGAATTGATGTTGCCAATCCATGTTTACTTCCACATAAGCATGTGAGTTAGAATTAAACGCCAATTACCGAAATCTTAACCGTTTTGAGTTCAAGGGAGTAAAACATCCATAACAAAGGTTGACAGATTTTGTCTCAAAAAGTTTAAGCATTAGATTGTTACTTGCTTCCATGATCAACTCATAATTGAGATGAATATCTATCTTACATTTCAGATAGGTTTTTTACTGTTCATGAACAGTTTTTTGTGAGAGTTTGTCCCATGTGGCAAAGTTATATCCTTGGCGGAACTCAAGTGAAAATTCGAAACCCCCGATGATTTTCTTTTCACATTTCTTCTCATGCTCATACCTCTATTCCCTCTACAACTTTCATCTCTCAGCAGCCAATCAACCCCTACCTCTCCCCCTTCATTTGCTCCTTGAGTTCCTTTCCCTTCCCCACTACCAGCAGCCAGCCTCCCAAATGGGGGTTCGAGTGATTGGAGGCGGAGGTCGTGATGGCGGTGGTAGTCTATCTGTTGGGTCGAATTTTCACCACTCTCCATATTTTTGTTCCTCATTTTCCTCCATAAACACTGAAATTCAAACAAAAAACACTAATTTCTAACACGGAGATAACGAAACAACCTCTCACGTCTCTACTCAGGGTCAATCTATCGTCTTTGGCTTTGGATCTGCCATCGTTCCTTGCCATTGCTTTCTCCCAAACCCTCTCTCTGTTTTCCGCAACTCATCCTTCTCAACTCAATCGAAACTTGAAGAAGAAAAAGAATTTAGTGACCTTAGGAAACAATTGCAACATTCAGATGGAGAAGATGATAAAGGTACATACATGCTTTTTTCATTTGGAGAATCGAATTGAAGAAGATAAAGGAGTGGAAAAGAGTTGAAGAAGTGGAGAAGATGGAGAAGTGTACTTTCCAAAAAAAAAAAAAAGATGGAGAAGTGAGGAAGTTGGAGGGTCTAGAAGGTACATACATCTATGAATGGTCTGTTGGGTTTATAGCATTTGACTTTAGAAACAATTGCAACATTCAAATCCATAATGATTTTTCATTTAAATATTTAATTAATCGATAAGTGTGGGCATATAAGTGGGTATTTTTTGGTATGGTTCATTTTGTCACGGTAAATCAAATTTTCTTTGTGATAACAGTTGCATTTTTATTTTTGTTTAAAGTTCTTCTTTTTAATGTGATTCATGATAATAACTCCTGCTTATGTCATCTTTTTCCATACGTTGTGATGTAGATCGCCTAGGGAGATAGCACGTATATTATTTGTTCTTTGAATTACTGGAATGTCATCCTCCTTACTTGAAATTTAAAGTATACATTTCACACCGCATGCATTTCAAAAAAATCTATCTTACAATTCACGCTGTGAGTATTTTCAGGCATTCTCAAAGCATAATTAAACAACAAACCTGAACTCCACTTTCACTGTTTGGAATGTTTTTTTTTCATTTTGACCAATTTTTATCCTAATATCACCATAAATTGTCTATCGTGCCAACGGCACGGGTAATATACTAGTATAACAACATTTTAAATATTGAATGTCATTCCATCAAGCTCCGTTGATATGTTTTCACTTGGTGACTAATTTGTATTTGTTTTTAATATGATCAAAGTTATATTCAAACACGGAGAATCACTAGAGTAGTTAATTGTGTATGCTTTGATTTTACATAATGATAGATGCAATTTATTGTTTATGACAGGTTTTAGTGTTGGAAGTTTTTATTTTTTATTTTTTTTAAACAAGGGAGATTCTATCAAATTTTCAAAAAAATTATACGTTCTGTTGTTTGCGTCATGTGCAACACTAGAGTATTTTATTGTGTATGCTTCGATTTTACAGAATGATAAATGCAATTTTAATGTTTATGATAAATGCAATTTTAATTGTGTATGACAGGTTTTAGTGTTGGAAAAATTGAAGAAAAACAAGGGAAATTCTGTCAAAATTTCGCAAAAATTTATACGTTCCATTGTTTGCGTCATGTGCAATGTTATCTTCTGTAAGTTTTTTGTTTTGTTGTTGATACGAGTTCCTTTTCCCTCCCACTGTTTCAACACATCGCTTCATATCCTCCGATCTGCATCCTCTCCATCCCTCCTATTTTCGATCTCAGTTGAGGCAAATTCTAGAAGGACTCTTACTCATTATGAAGCTTCCCATTGGCCTAGATTGAAGAAACCCAAGCTCCCCGGCCTTCTTTTGGACCTTCAAATAAGTTTTTTGGAATCAATAATCTCCAATGGGTATTTGTTAAAAATAATCTTCAATATAGGTGTTTGTTAAATTAGATCTTTTGTCGAAGATTTATAATGGGGTTTTGTTATTTTAGGTAGATGATGCGCAGTTTGTGTTCGAGGAAAAAACCATTCTAAATAATGGAGCTTCTGGTACTTTCTTCTCTTGGATGGAGGATGAATCCAGTAACCCCTATTCTCTATGAACCCAGTAACCCCTATTTCATTTATTGAAAACATTATCAGGAGGCTTGGATTGAAAAATCATTTGCATTTGTTATCTATCTTCCATCTATGTTGGCTACTGCAACAATGCTGCAAGTGATTTATCTAAATGAGTTTTTTTGAATTTTGTTGAATATCAAAATCAGCTAATGAACATCCTCAAAATCAGAAAGGTTTGTAATTTTGGTCATTGGCTTTGCTAATATTTGTTTGATTGGATCAGAATGTCGATGAATCAACATGAGATAAGATTTAATTGATTTGATATTGACAGTAAATAAGTTGATTTTGATGATTTAATTGACTATTTTCACCAATTTTGTGAATTGGGTTGCTTTATTAGGTAAAACAAGTAACGATTTGCACGCGTAACATGAGTCGACGACTAGTTTATTATAAGGGGAAAGAATAATACAAAATGTATTTTTCTTGCAGATCCATGCTTGCAGTCAGCACAATCATACAAGTGAAGAGAAGGTTTGAACTATGCAAGATTTAGAAGGAGTTTTGAAGTCCAAAACCAAACAGGATGTTCTTACAATCCAAATTCATTAGATCTATATGTAAAACACAATGTCAATTATTGTTCACTATAGATCAAATCAAGTAGTTGGATGAAATCATTGGTTGTTACTATTCAAATGCATGCAACCTTGCAACAAAGTCTGACATCGTACAATGTAAATCAAATGCATAACATCATTGCAACAAAGTCTGACATATCACATTGTAATCAAATGCCATAACATCCTTTAAAACTTGACATAGCACAACGCAAATAAAATGCCATATCATCCTTATAAAACCTTACATGGCACAATGGTCATTCAAATGTCATATCGTGGGTCATCATCGAGTATGGAGATCAGATGGACACGATAAAACAACTCGAACTTGCTCAAGACTCAAGTGGATAATTGATTATTTAATCAATGTCAATCTTAAAAATGACATGTTTTACCTTCAGGTTTGTCAAAATCAGTAACTTTGGGTGTTTTAGTTGTAGATAAAACTAGGGGTGGGCAAAAACTGATTTAAATTCGGTTAACCAACCGAACCGTTTCAAATTCGGTTCAGTAACCCAACCGAAATATGAGCAGAAAGAAAATAATTTAAACCGAACCGATTATAAACGGTTTGAAATTGGTTTACAGTTTTGAACCGACCAATTAATTAGATATATATAAATAACTAAATAACATGTAGGTGTCAATACCTGATTAGTGCAACAAATGCACTGCAGTACACCCTGTTGCACTGAATCGCCCCCATTCTCTCAAAGTTTTCAATTTTGGGCTAAAAATTGGGTCTATAAAAAAATTGGGACTGTAAAAAATTGGGCATGTTTTAATGAAAGTCTTTCAAGTGCTTGAGCCAGAAATTTCGGCCCAACCGAACCGAACTGATTCAAAATTCGGCTCAATCGAATTCATCGGTTTACAAATACAAAATTCGGTTTCAGTTTTGGGCAAACCGAATGAAATCAGTTTGGGGCTCAAAACCGAACCGAACAGACATTGCCCACCCCTAAATAAAACCATTTTTCTCAAATAACAATGTGATTTTGCTTGATTCCATGTGACAATGCAATGTCAATCATGACATGATTAGGAGAATGGTTTGGTTGGATAAATTGATCATTCAATTTAATTGAAATGGAGTGACTTGTGGGATTCAACTAAGTATAATATATATATTAAGATCTAAGAAACATTTGTCTACAATTGTATAGGGTATATGCATTGTTGGAAATGTTTTGAGAGGTTAGTTCTTGGGATTGAACGACATCATTTTACCCCACATCCCTCTTCTTTGCAAAAAAGTGACTTTCATAGTTATTTATATCAGTGCAATGGAGAAGATCTTTCATTTACACCACCATTTGGTGCAAAAAATGGGTGGGAAATCGTACTTGGTGGTGCATTTTCCACTTAAAGATGCATTAGTACCTAGTGGAATGCTTGCATCTTGTCAACGGTAGCACTTTGGAACCTCTTTTTTAAGTCATCTAAATTGATATAGCTTAATCGTGCAAAACACAAAATAATAGATCTGAAGAGTGTTAGTACTTTTGGCAGGTGGGGGATGCTAAAGTTGGCAACGAGTGAAGACTGTCCAGAGAGATAGATGGACCATTTTGCTATGTCTAGGATGTTATAGAATTTGAATGACCACTATCCTATATAAAGTTTTACAAAGATGTTATGGCATTTGATTATTGTGCTATGTCGGATTTTGCAAGGATGTTATGACATTTGATTACAATGTGCTATGTCAGACTTTGTTGCAAGGATGTTATGCATTTGATTTAATTGTGTTATGTCAGACTATTTTGCAAGGTTGTTATGCATTTAAATAGTAACAACCAATGATTTCATCTAATTATTTGATTTGATCTGCAATGAACATTAATTGACATTGTGTTTTACATGTAGATCCAATGAATTTGGCTTGTCAAGAACATCCTATTTGGTTTTGAATTTTTTATTTAGTTTTGGTCTTCAAAACTCCTTCAAAATCTTGCATACTTCAAATCTCTTGTTCACTTGTATGATTGTGTTGATGACACTGCAAGCATGAGATTTGCAAGAAAAATAATTTTTTATTATTATACTTTCCCCCCCTTATAATAAATATTGGCAGTAACTTAACCCTATATAATAAATTTGAATTTAAGAATGTCCCCTGAAACATAACAGAGTCCACAAGAGATTGAAGATGACTTACAACTCTAAATAAATGTCCATAGAAATGATAAATGAAAACCACTAACTTGACTTACCACTATGATGATGTTCTAAACTGAAATCTATGGATGAAATAACTCAAATTTAAGGATTTGTTAACTTTTATGTAATGAAACCTTAACTTCAAAACTTGAGTTTGCTCAAGCTTCTCTCTTCAAATCCCCTTGATTTACAGTAAAATAATATGTGAGGAATTCAAATTTCTTGGGTAGCTTTGAATTTGAATATCTTTGCTCAAGCCAACCACTCTTTCCTCTTCCCCATGTTGAATACCTCTACTCTCCATCTCTACAAGGGTACAAACGACCAAACGTAATCTTTGTCCATCCACGTGTGTGGTTCAGGTGAACATTCATTTGATCTTGATCCTTATAGCGTGAAAAAGAGACTATACCGGATCTGTACGGACCCCCTGATAAAAGAGATAAACTTTGCCGGGAATATTTTGTAATTACTTGGTATCCAAAATATACAAGTATTGGGATTAACATGTTATCACATCGTGTGTGAGATGCACGCGAGTGGTAAATGGGTAGAATGATGACACTGAGGTGTTTGGCAGTCAAGGCATGTTGATTGTTAGTCTTGGGGTACAATATCGATTTATTCTGAGGGTAATCCTAAATTAGCTATTTATTATAGTGGGAAGTGTAAATGACTCTTTTTACTATACTAATAACCATCAAATTGAATGTGGCTTTGATAGCATAGAACTTGCTAAACATTTGAGAGATAAGGGGATTGATACATGTATCTCCACTTTCTTTTATTTTCTTTGAACTTTGCCGAGTGAATGAATGCACATAAAAGTTATAACTAAGCTTGGCTATTTCACTTTTGTTTTTTCACTTTGCAGAGTGAACGTAAAAACTATAATTAAGCTTGGTTTGTTCCTTTGCATTTGGCTAATTAGGTGGTTCACCGTACGTTTTAGTCAGTTTTTATTTTTCACTTTACTCACCCATGTAGTTTCATTTGTGTTTTGCGTTGGATTCCAAACTAATAAAGGTGAAAGTAAAAGCTATATTTAAGCTTGGTTATTTTCTTCATGTTGGTCAGCTATGTGGTATTGTGGTGTATCCGCATTTTTTCAAAATAACGAAAGTTGCACATGAAAACTATAGTTCAACTTTGATTTTCTTCATGCCTTACATTGATTTGGCTATGTTGCTTTCTCTTTCCGTTGTCTTGACTCTTTTTTATTGTTCCTACTCATCTGATTGTTTTAACTTATATACTTTGTGACACATTCGACCGTCAATGGTCATAACTCAAAATGAAGCTACCGATTGAGTTTATCTTTACATATGCATTATAGTGTATTTATTCTTCAAAGTTTAAACTTAATTGGAGTAGTGGAACGTCGACTTAAACCAATCAATACATGTCAACTTAAACCAATCATTACGTAATATTTACATGCATATATCTCAAGGACCAATGTCAAATCAAGCTCAAATACATGTGCACAATACAAACCCAAATATATGTTCCCTCAAAATTTCAACTACAATGGAGATGTGGATTAGATTAATCGAAGATTATAAGTTTCTTTTAGTGTAATACTTCATTTCTAAATTTTGATCAACATTTGTTCATGTTTTCAGCATTTTTAAAAGGAGTTGCTATGTGTACCTGACTATTTGGCTCGATTGCACCAACTCTTTGTTGCACCAATAGTTTGGGATGTTTTGACTTTGTTGCACCGACTTAATGTATGTAACACCGACTTATCATTTTTTATAATAATAAAAATTATTTTGGTGCAAAACTTTCTTGTTTAGAAGAGTTAATTGGCTAGTGAATGAAAGAACAATAGTGACCATCATCTATAAACTATAAAACTAAAATTCAGTCATGCATTCATTAAATTTCAATGTGTTCATTAACCATACAAGGTTGATAAAATCAATACGTATTAAAAATAAAAAAATATAAATCAATACATAAATTTCAAAATCATTGTAACTATTATATCAAATTCTAAAAAATTGCATTCAAAACCTAAATTTTTTTGACATGCCAACATTTACATTAGGAATACAAAATCTCCAATCAACAATATGAGTAACGTATTTTATACTTTTTAACATTAATAAAATTTAGTTGGGTACAACAAGAAAATTTTATAAAGCTAAATCTAAAATAAAAAATTGGGGACATCGAACCAAATAGTCGAATACACGTAGCAACTCTCTTTTTAAATGAAGCCAAGTCATCAATCTAATAGGGTTTTTTCTTAGCCATTAGTATTTGGAATAAATCACTAATATTGTTTTACCAGGTTTTGCTATAACTAAGCAATGTAGAATTTGACTTGCCTTAAATTTCTCATCTTCTTACTCCACTTTGCACTCTTGGACAATCATATCTCGCCGTTTAACTTGTTCAAGGTTGTCTTGTTCGAATGAAAGATTCGAGAGGAATGTTTTGCTTCTTGGGATTTTTCTCATTGGGTCATGGTTCATGAGGATAATGAAGGGATTGGAATAATTAAATCAGGGATGCTAATTATAATTAAATGAAAATTCAAGCCAAAAGGTACAATAACAACATGTAGTTATACCATGTGTCATAATCTTATTGGACAATGATGTAAGGAACAAAAAAACTCTAGGAGAAAAAACTTTCAATGATTATGTTGAAAAGAGATAACTTTTAGAAAATGCAGATGATTGATTTTCAACAAGGGGACCTGCTAATATATAGCTTGATTATAAGTGCCTTATTTTTGTTTATTTATTCTATTTTTCATATGGATAAAACCTTTTACGTGAGACAACAAAACGTATATATAAAGCAAAGTCTGCAACTCGACATGAAATTTTCACAATGGAGGAACTTATTGTTGTAGGAAGCATGGAAGCTATATCACAACAAACATATAATTGAATTTCATGAAAAATCAAGACAATCTCCTTTAGGTTTCAGAAAACCAAATTTTCAATGGGTTTGATTCAATTTAGTTGCGGTTTTCCTATATTTACAAAACTTGAATAACCTTGTTAGAGTTTCTCGAAAACTTAAACTGAGGTTTTTATCAGTAAGTTGTTAAAAATCAATGGAACACAATTCCGAGATTCTTTCTATTAAAAAGATCATCTTAAAATGAGAAAACTTGACCTATTTTTTGACATGGGATTTTTCATTTGTCAAAAATGTCAAGTCCTTCAACTTTTGAAAAACGGTTGGAAAATCACACAAGTGGAATAACTGAAACCTCCCATTTCCTCTTCCCCTGTTCCACTCTATGCTCTGTTTTTTTTTTTTTTTTTTTTTTTTGTAGCAGAGAGGGGATCTCTTCTTCCTTTTTCTTCTCATGGACATTCAACTCCAGAGAAATCTCATCTCATGGCCGCTTTCAAGATCGAAAACTCTGCCAATCTTAGCTTCCATTCTCCTCTTCCTCGGCATCTTCTCCCATTTCTTTGGACCCTCCACCACCCATCCTTCTTTAGCTCTCCTTTCTCACCTCCTATTCACAAACCCCATTTTGTTTCAAACTTCGACCCAGAATGCTCATTTTGTTAATGATCAGCCTCCAGTCCAAAGAACAGAATCTACATTCAAACAAACCCAAAGCTCAGAATCACTAAACAACCAAGGTCAAAACTTAGAATCTACATTCACACAAACCCAAAGCTTATCTGAAAACAATCAAGGTCAGAACTTAGAATCTTCATTCAATCAAACCCAAAGCTCAGAATCTCCAATCAATCAGACCCAGAGCTCAGAATCTCTAATCAGTCAAACCCATAACTCAAAATCTCCAAACAATCAAACCCCAAACTCGGAATCTCCAAACAATCTGTCCCACAGCTTAGAATCTAAAAACCATCAAACCCCAAAGTCAGAATCTCCAATCAATCAACCCCAGGGCTCAAAATCTCCAAAAAATCAACTCCAAACCTCCAAATTGCCAATTAATCAAGACCAAAGCTCGAGTTATTTCCCTGAAAAGCTTACAAAAATAGAGCAGACTCTGCTGCAGAACTTCGCTTCCTGCAACATCTTTGATGGTACTTGGGTTAGAGATGACCGTCTTACGCTTTACCCTGGAGGAACATGCCCTTTTATCGACGAAGAGTTTGATTGTCAAAAGAATGGGCGTAACGACACAGATTTTCTTAGATGGAGGTGGCAGCCTAATGGGTGTTCCATTCCAAGGTAACTAATATTTTTTAAAATGTATGTTCAATTCAGGTATTTCTGTGAATGGGGTTTCTCAAAAAAAATATTGATTACATTTTTTTTTTAAACAGATTTGATGGGAAGAGGTTTTTGGATATATTGAGAGGGAAAAGATTGGTTTTTGTTGGGGATTCATTGAACCGAAACATGTGGGAATCGCTTGTATGCACATTGAGAGATTCTGTGATTAACAAAACCAAAGTTTTTGAGGCTTCAGGTCTAATGGAATTCAAAACACAAGGTTCATATTCCATCATATTTGAAGTAAGTTTCTTATTGATGCTTGAATCAATACCATGTATAATGGTAATATAGTTTTGTTATTGATTTGTAATATTTTTTCGTTTTTTGTAGGATTATAACTGCTCCGTCGAGTTTATTAGAACTCCCTTCCTTGTTCAAGAATGGGAAATCTCAACTAAAACTGGAAAACGAAAGGAAACTCTTAGACTTGACTTGATAGAGAGAAACTCGTCTGCGAAGTACAAAGATGCAGATGTAATCATCTTCAATACAGGACATTGGTGGACACATGAGAAAACTTTTAATGGGTAATTCTGCACAATCAAAAGCAATTAGTTCTTATCATACAAATGTTGGCTGTTCATTCTCCATAATGGTGATTCATGTTATATTGTCATTATTTGATTTTCAAGCACCGATTTTCAGAAACATTATTCGGTTTTTCTCACATTTTATTTCCAGGAAGGACTACTACCAAGAAGGCAATCATGTTTATCGTAAACTTGACGTATATGAAGCATACACAAAAGGATTACGGACATGGGCACAATGGGTTGATAGCAATATCAACACTAACAGAACTAGGATTTTCTTCAGAGGATATTCGGCTTCCCATTATAGGTAAATTGGTTCCCAATAATCAACCAATTTAAGCTTTTAGATTAACAGTTTCCCAATTTGTTAAAGCATTATTTACCTGCATATTGCAGGAAAAAGAAATGGTATAATGGCGGGCGTTGCGATAGAGAAGTGATAAAGAACACTACAAACCTATCTCCATATTTAGGACTGATGCACACTCTCGAGTCAATCATTGCAGAAATGAAGACACCAATTTGGTACTTCAACATCACAGAGATGACAGAGTATCGAAAAGATGCGCACCCAAATATCTATCGGCTACCAGAGGATCAAAGACAGGATGGAATGCCGCAGGACTGCAGCCATTGGTGCCTTCCTGGACTCCCAGAGATATGGAATGAGATACTATATGGTGCTCTATTAGTGTCAGAACAAAACTCCTCATCAATCAATTCTAGTTGATAATTTTTCAACTCTTTTTACGTTTATACTTTCTTTCGGTCAGGATAGAATTGTTGCTTTTACTTTAAAGATTGGGCCTTGAAGTTCCAACTTATTTTTATTTTTTTTTACTTTATTTTTGGGCTAAATCAAAAGCCAATACCAGTAAACCTATGTCAATACTGAATTTCATTTGTTAAGACTGTTTTACAATCATATGTATATAGAAAAATATTCAATACCAAAGTGACAATTCCTGATTTGTAATAATGTTAGTTGTGCAATTTGAGTCTTGATCAACATGCATGATAATATCTGTAGTATGCAAAATACCTTTTTTTCTTCTTCGCAAACTACCCACTGGTGTGATGTGTATAACACCTTTTCTTTTTTCCTCAAGTTTAGCCAAGTGTTGGAGGGAATGCTTGGATCAATGTCAAGAACAATGTTAACAGTTTCAACTAGATATGGCAACCGGCTATCTAGATACAACTCTAGTTGAGTTCAAACTTCCATTAGAAATAACATTTTCAAGCGTTTTAGAAAGCTAGAGGTTGGTTAAATTCTTGCAAATTATGGCTGATGGGTCAAAATCTGTCCCTGTCGATTCTTGACCTGTAAAATATGAACAATAGTGAGCCAAGGACCACCGTTGTAGTGACCGAAGACACTCCGTTGCTAAAATCAGGTGACTTAGTAAGGATGGATATAGACTGTAAATTGTAAGAGCGTACATTTTTCCTCTCATTGGTTCACCTAGGGATGGCAACGGGGCGGATTTGAGCAAATCCATCCCCGCCCCGCGAGAGATTTCGGGTCCCCGAAACCGCCCCGCATATCCGTTTATCATTTTTTTTAAAAACCATCCCTGACCCATTCAGATAGGCGGATATCCGCCCCGCCCATTTAACCCGAAATAAAAAACAGATTTACTTATACATACAAAAAAAATAAAAAAAATACATTCGATCTAAAGATCAGATCTGAACCACCTGATCTAAAAAAAATACAACAAATTCAAAAAACAAATTACAACATATTACAAATAAATCGAAGATCTCTGATATCAGATCAGATCATGATCTTGATCAGATCAAAAAAAAAAAATTGATCAGATTTGAGTCCTCGATCTAAAAAAAATACAACAAATTCAAAAAAAATATCGATCAGATCTGGATCTCGATCAGATCTTGATCTCGATCAGATCAGATCAGATCAGATCTTGATCTCGATCAGATCAGATCTTGATCTCGATCTCGATCAGATCATCAGATCTTGATCTCGATCAGATCAGATCTTGATCTCGATCAGATCATCAGATCTTGATCTCGATCAGATCAGATCTTGATCTCGATCTCGATCAGATCAGATCAGATCTTGATCTCGATCTCGATCAGATCATATCAGATCTTGATCTTGATCTCGATCTCGATCAGATCTTGATCTTGATCTCGATCTCGATCAGATCTTGATCTTGATCTCGATCGGATCAGATCTTGATCTAGAGGAGGAAACCCTTGAGGGGAGCAGCGAGCAGGGAGCAAGGAGGATCTCGATCTAGAGGAGGATCTTGATCTAGAGGAGGAAACCCTTGAGGGGAGCAGCGAGCAGGGAGCAAGGAGGATCTCGCCATCTCGCAGGTCTCGCGGCGTGAGGGGAGCAGGGAGCAAGGAGGATCTCGGGCTTCCTTGCGAAATCTCAGCAGAAGAAGGGAGGATTCGTCTTCGAGGGTCTGTGAGAAGGAGAAGAAGGACGAAGACGACCCTTCGGGCTTCGGCCTTCGGGCTTCGGCCTTCGGGCTTCGGCCTTCGCCTCCGCTTCCGCCACGGCCTCGGCCTTCGCCTCCGCTAATTGCTGTGAGAGACAGAGAGAGGGGGAGAATGTGGGTGAGGGGGGGAGCCGCTAATCGCTGTGAGAGACAGAGAGAGGGGGAGAATGTGAGTGAGAGGGGAGAATGTGAGTGAACGTGAGTGAGGTGAGGGAATTCTATTTTATACTTGTAATTTCACTAATTATTCGAGGGTATTTTAGTAATTTTTTAACTAAACGGATATCCGCGGGGCGGATATGGCCAAATCCGTATCCGCCCCGAATAATGAACGGATATTTTTTGGATACCCGAAACCACCCGAAAATCCATTCAGCCATATCCAAAACCGCCCCAAACGGATTGGGTGGGGCGGATATCCGTGAAAATCTGCCCCACTGCCATCCCTAGGTTCACCTTATATAACGAGTATTTTATTCCTTCATTGACTCTATCGTTGAGACATGATGGAGGGAGAAGATCTCGCTAAAGATCTTACCCGTCCATGACTAAGTTTTCTTCGATATTTGGCTCTGTTTGGGACCCAATACTTGATTGGATCAAGAGTTGTGCAGGTAGATCTTGGGCTTGTGACAGCCCACAGATATGTTTTTGGGCCTTATTGTCCCCAGCCAAGCTCCAAGATTTATGTCATGTTGGACTCGCGTGATCTGGGCTTCGACACCTGACTTTAGTGCTGGGCTGGAGCATGCTTGGGCATGCTCGAGACTGCACTGAAGCCTTTCTATATTAAGATTAGTGTAATACCCGTGCCGTTGGCACTATTGCAGATTACATCCTACCTTCACGGCTATGTCGAATACTCACATTTGGGGTTTTGTTTCGATTTCTAAAAACACTTGCATAATTGTTTATTACAACAGTTATGATGAATTAATTTTGTAAAAGTTAATACTCTTGAATAGTAAAACAATGTTAATAAAACTGATCAACGCAATCAATGTGCTAATGAATTTAATCTCCATCAAATGTCAGCTTAACTAAAAATAAGAAGGAAAAAATTCAATATTAAAAAATATCTCATGTTTGTACAAGTGAGTTTTGGCTGAAATTGATGTCCGATTTAGTAAAGCAGCAATTGAAGAAACATAATTAGGGAAAACAGAATGGCACATTCGGTTTAGAAGAATATCAAAATGAATTTTTTTACAAAAATTAAAAAATATTTAAAACTTTGACAGAGCTTCCCCTTTTTTCAATATTTAAATTTTTCATAAGCATTTGTACCTCACATAATTTGGCATTCACAAAAAATTGCTGCCTCAGCACAATATATAATCAACGTTTTCAGTATTAAAAGAGGTTTGGTAGTAGAACATGCTTTTAAACAGTCAAAGAGACATGCACACAATATCATTATATAAAAAAAATTGTCATTTTTTGAATAAAGTAATTTATCTGAACATGTCATAAGAAAATATACTTCACATAAGTGACTATAATGACAATCAATGTCATGAACAATTAAAAAATCAAAATTTCGACAGAGTTTCCTCTGTATTTTTCAATATTGAAACCTGTCTGAACCTGTCATAAAAAATTACAATGGCAATCAATGCTATGAACACCACATAATATCTCCACACATCAAAATTATCATTTAATTATCAAAATATTGCAGTATAAAACATTTAAGTACATCAAAGCTTTTTTTCTTAAGGAGAAAATTGTCCAATTATGGTGGAAAAACTAAGCATTTTTCTTACAGTTCCTTGTACGGCTGAATCCACTTGCAAACAAAAAATGTGTCATACGTATGAGACAACCAATTTGAAGTAAGATGTAGTATCAACCTACTATAGTACCTATCCGGAAATCGTCATTTCGGAGTAGGGTGTTTTTTGAACTAAGTTGTCCGTAATTACAGTCAGACACAATGCAAGGTTAGCGATCTCTGAAAAGAAAAAAGAAATGTTTTTAGTTTGCAACCAAAGCTTTACAATTGAGATATCTTTTTGGACCAACCATCAATTTAACCAAAAGCGAATACTATAAAAATGTGGAACAAAGAACCATGTGGAAAATTTTCCATCGTACCTTTTTCTTATGGAATTGACATTATTCTTTCAATCATACATTTTTCCATTGTATTCATTCCATCAATTATGGTAAAAAAAATAAATTTCCATTGTATTCTTTTCATTCATATATATATATAAAACCAAATGATCCATCAAGTGTTCAACTCCTCTAAAAAGGGCTATACATGAAGGTGTTTCCATGGTCACCATAGTTTAGATTCATAAACAATTTTAAACCATTCATGGTCACCATGATAACCATGTTTCCATTCATGGCGGATAAATTCTAAATCATGGCAAAAAAAAAATAATTTCATCATACCTTTTTCTTTTCGAATGAGATTTTCATCAAGTGTATTATTTGGCACTACACATACATTTTTTTTTTTTAGTTAAATTCATGTAATGAACCCATCCGGCATGACTATAGTGTAATGCCGTAGCATTTACTAAACTTTCAAAATGGTAGTATAGCTAGCTAGGATGAACCATATAAGAGTTGAGATAACATTCCAAAAATAAAACATAAAAATAAAAAAGGATACCACAGAACATATATACACTAACAACCTGACCGTCAACATTCCTAGTAACCCACATCAAACTATAAACATGTTTTTATGGAAGAATTCAATCCATCTGACTTACAACTTTGCCACATTAGTTTTTCAAGTAAAAAAAAAAAAGGAAAAACACAATTAATTCAATGAACTCACCAATATTGATGGGTTTTAGAGAGAATATGAACCCACCTTTTCACACACCAAAGTCTCTTACCTTAAACCATTTCAAGGTTTTACAGAGAACATGAACCCACATTTTCAAACACCAAAATCTCTCACCATTTCAAAAGCAAAAAACCTCTCAATCAACTATGAATTGGTGAGAGAATTAAAGATACAAAGTAAAATTAAGGGGAGTAGAGAAGAGAAGTGATAACCTTATATGAGATTGTTGTTCTTCTGGTGGTTTTGTTGGTTGGCAAAGCTCGTATGTTCTTCTGTTGGTTTTTCAATGGCTAGCGTTTTAGAAAGCTAGAGGTTGGTTAAATTCTTGCAAATTATGGCTGATGGGTCAAAATTTGTCCCTGTCGATTCTTGACCTGTAAAATATGAACAATAGTGAGCCAAGGACCACCGTTGTAGTGACCGAAGGCACTCCGTTGCTAAAATCAGGTGACTTAGTAAGGATGGATATAGACTGTAAATTGTAAGTACGTACCTTTTTCCTCCCATTGGTTCACCTTATATAACGAGTATCTCATTCCTTCATTGACTCTATCGTTGAGACATGATGGAGGGAGAAGATCTCGCTAAAGATCTTACCCGTCCATGACTAAGTTTTCTTCGATACTTGGCTCTGTTTGGGACCCAATACTTGATTGGATCAAGAGTTGTGCAGGTAGATCTTGGGCTTGTGACAGCCTACAGATCTGTTTTTTGGTCCTTATTGTCCCGGGCCAAGCTCCAAGATTTATGCCATGTTGGACTCGTGTGATCTGGGCTTCGGCACCTGACTTTAGTGCTGGGCTGGAGCATGGGCATGCTCGAGACTGCACTGAAGCCTTTCTATATTAAGATTGGCTTATGCCATGTGTATGGTCATGACTTAGTGATTGTTTGATGCCTCATCAATAACAACAAACATTCCTTGCCAATGGTGTTATAACCTAGTGGTTAGGGCTGTGTGGGTTTGTCCCCCACGTTCTAGTTTCGAATCCCACCTGCGGCATGGTTACTTTCTAATGGGTGTAGATCGCCCAGTTGATAGGTTATGGGATCCTTAAAAAGTAAAAACCCAACTCGCCTTAAAAAAAAACCTTTAAATATATATATATATATTTTTGGGGTCAAATTAGAAAGAGCAATGCTAGCTGTCGAGGAAACGGCCGAGGAAACGAGCGAGGACAACGATGTGGCGGGGTGGGAGCCGTCCACCCCACTCGGGATGCGTGTCACATTTTTTGTGCTCACATCTCGAGCAGGGTGGACGGCTCCCATCCCGCCACGTCGCTGTCCTCGCTGGTTTCCTTGACATTTAGAATTCCCCAATCAGAAAGCCACTATAGCAATGGCAGACGAAAGTCCATTTCTCATTTCTTATTTGTCATCTTCCACTTCTTGACGTTTCTAAATGTAGCTGATTTCCCTTGAATTGCAAGACGTCCTCTTGGTTGATCACAGTGGTGGTATTTATAAGGGTTTTGGGGTGTGATTAGATAGAACCTAAACCACAGTGTGTACAACATATCCGGACCTTCTGTAACAGAATTAACTAATTCTTTAAATCTATGGGTTAGGGTTAGGGTTAGGGTTTTGCTTGCAATTTCAGCCTCATGAAAAAATCCTAATTTCTTCAATTCGCAGTGCCAATCAATAATCTCTAAAAAAGGTTTGATTTTTACACTCATTTCTCAATTGTTTGATGGAATTGTTTTTCATTCTGATCCGAATGTGGGGATTTTTAACACTTAATTCTTGAAACAGATTGGGATTTGAACACATTTGAGTTTCAGATATGCACAATCCGACATCCGGGGCTGCGTCAAAGCCGAAGGTAGGATTGGCGCAGCCATCGGAGGCTTCGTTCAAGAGGAAGAGAGGGGTGTTTCAGAAAGACTGTAAGAAAAAAGTTCACAATTTTATTTGTTATTTGGTCTGGGATTTGCTTGTAAGGTGGATTTGTCAAGTTTTCTGATTTGTGTTTGTTTTGTTGATGTTGTAGTGCAGCATATGATGTATGGTTTTGGAGATGATGCCAATGTAAGTTAGAAATCGCGGCAACCGTTGTTTTGTTAATATTTTTTTGAAGTGTGTTTGGATCTCTGATTGTGAATTCAATGGGTTTATTAATTATGAATTTGTTACTGTTTTCATGAGCATTGAGGTTACAGATGCAATTGTGGATTTGTCATGTGCCCCCATACCCGTCGAAGTTTTACTTAAGTTTTAGACTTGTATCTGAAAAACTATTTGACACTGTATTTTGCATAGGTTAGAAAATGAGAAGTCGTCTTATGCGACAATGTGGATTAGGTGTAGAGGTTTCCCTGTCTTGACGAATAGTTTGATTTAGTAGGGAAGCAAGATGTCATAAGTACAACAGATTTGTGTAGTTTCAGTGACATTATTAGTTAGAGACCTTGACTAACCCCAGCTAGATAGGAAAAGCATAGTGAATTTTGTGATGGAATATGATTTCTTTGCATTTCAGAGATTCATGGATACTTTGAATTTGGTGATGGATTTTTGGGAACCATAACGTGTTATGGCTCCTCGATGAGAAAATCACATTCATGGTTTGACTGGAGTTCGTAATTCATTTACTATTTATAGGTAAGATATTTGTTTTGTTTCATTCCTTCATTTGAGAGGAAAGCAAGCTATTAGATGCGGACTAAGATACAAGTTTGGTTCTGGATGATAGGTTGTACGTTGGTGTAAACACTAACTATTTTCTGGACTTGTGTGCTACTTATGCAGCCACTTCCAGAAACTGTTGCGCTCGTGGAAGATATTGCTGTTGAATATGTCACTGATTTGGTGAGTTTGATTGTTTACTATTTTCTTCCTAATTGTGATCCTTTTATTATTATTTCCAACTGATTGCATTTTTACAAGTATTAGAAAACACCACGATACAATATAGTTTAATTTACTTTACATGCTTGTATTATCTTCTGAAATTATCCTGTGATTTGCATTAAAAGCCTTGGTCATCTCTTTAAATCTCTCCAGGTGCATAAAGCTCAAGATGTTGCATCAAAAAGAGGGAAGCTTTTGACTGAGGATTTCTTATATCTGATCCGCAAGGTATCTTATGCAGAAGCTTCTATAACTTATTCAGAACTTTTCAAGTTAAATTGGGTCTTTCTAGAAAGTAGACATTGGTGTTGGGTATTATTGCTCAACTATGCAACTCCTAGGTGTTGATTAATATTAGCTAAAAAACCTCGTAATCTCTTAATCAAAATTGTATTCCTCTTCAAAATGAAAACATCTGGGGGACAAAAATGAAAAAGATAGGTTAATTATAGATGACTACTCGTTCAGGCATTCTTATTGAACAACAGCATAACTGAGGTCTTCAGTGTTCCAGAATCAGTATAACTCTCTGCGCCACTTTCCAGTCCTTTGTTAATATGTGGTCATTCTTCCTGTTCTTCACTCTCAAGCTCTTCCTCTCCCTAAATCTTCTCCCCATGAGAATCCACTCCATCCGATGGCTATGATGTGATCATCTATTAGCCTAGGCATTATCTGTCTTCTTTTTTTGCAGTTACATTTGGAAACAAGATGACCACACCCAGCCAGGATCACTTGACTAGTTAAAAAGAATATATTTTTCCATCTGAGTAGTAATATGCAATATTTGCTGCTTTGCTAATGATATTTAGTCTCTTCAAGATTGAGAAGTAGTGATTTTTTACTCTCAACCTATGCAGGATATGCCAAAACTTCACCGATGTACTGAACTGTTGTCTATGAACGAGGAGTTGAAGCAAGCAAGGAAGGCCTTTGAAGTAGATGAGGAGAAGCTAGCCACAACAGATTGATGTGGGAAATTTGGATCAAGTTCCCTGTTCTTGGGCTCGCTTCGGTGGTTCTAAAAACCAATTGAACAGCAGTGAGCGCCCCAGTGAGGATGACAGTTACCTCTGCTCCAGTGCTTGAAGACTATTCCAGTCACCAGATATTTTTCACTGAACTGAGAGACTGTAGATTTATGTGCAACTAAAGATTTGCATATTCATTCTTTGTTTACTAATTATATTACAATTTTGAGAGGTGATAAAGTGAACAGGTAAATAGCTGTTGATTTAAAGCTTTAGGTTGCATTGTAATAATTCTAAGAGCTATAATTGAATTTATGAAGTTTCTTTGAGTTTATGCAATTCAAACTAAGTAGGTTAAACAGCGTCGTTTCCTGTTTTTACAATCTTGCTTCCTGCTTCAGACTAAACTGCAAATAACGCAATGACGGGACTTTACGAACTGGTAAACTGTTTTACTCGTCCAATGGAACAACAAAATAGTTTGCTCCTTGAGCATTCTAGCTAGGGTGCCAGTACCATGACAAGGGCAAGGGCAGAAGAACAGTTTCCTTCCTCATCACTCAATGCTTGTGCTCCTTCAACATGTACAAGTACACTGCAACCTTAGCTTTAGATTTATCAAAAAAAATGATTAGCTAGAAACATATATCCTTCAAAATCAAGCTGACTAGATGACTCGTGAGTCATGACAATTCAGTAAGAGCTAAAGTTGCTTGAAACTTTTTGTGTTGGACATAGAACAGCAAAATGTGAGTATATCATTAAACCAGTGAAGATCTTCATCTGAATTATAGATATTTTTAGGGTATATTGTACATAACTCTACTCTGATGCCCCTCCATTATTTGGGTATACCTCTTATGATCCTAAGGGTGTGTTTGGTTGCATGGAATCCTATGCCATTCATGAGGGGACCACTACATTTTAGGCTAAATTGATATATCACTCTACATCCACCATTTGGTTTTGTGATCAATGGTGGGAATGAAAGTCCCATGAACATGAGAATCACATGCCTTGGGGGGCCAAGGAGTGAGATTCCCATGTTTATGAGACTTTCATTCCCACCATTGATCACAAAATCAAATGGTGGTCAAATGGTAAATGTGGAGTGATATATCAATTTAGCTTAAAATGTAGTGGTCCCCTCATAGATTCTCATGGCATAGGATTCCATGCAACCAAACACACCCTAAGTTCTCAGTCATCTAAATTCTCCCTTGTCTTACTTTTGCTGCTGTCAAGTTCCTGTGTCAGCAGAATATTTGAAATTCAAGATCAAATCCTCGAATCAGGAGAAGGTACTTTTACTTTTGCAAATTGCACCGAGTTACAAGGATTCTCACATCCTGGAAAAACTTGGATGGTGTCTTTTTTTTTTTTTTTTTTAAGTTTTGATTACAAGGATTCTCACATTCTGGAACGAGCTTCTAAATGATCAGTTTGTTTTTTCTTCTGAATGGTAAAATTAAATGGTGTTTGTTTTTAGGTATTGATTTGAATTTTTTTTTTTTTAAACATTTTTGCCTACCATCGCCCACCACAAACCACCAATATTAACCTCCTTCTCTACTCGTTTTCTCTCCTCCAAATACCATTGAGAACACTTTCCACCACTACCAAAAACCACCCTATGTCCCTTTCAATTCCTCATACAATCTTCAATAGAGAGGAAGAGAAAGAGAAAAGAATAGGAAGAAGAAGAGTAGAAGGAGGGGAGGCCAGAGAGGGTAGTGGCAACATGGCAACAGTGACAACATTGCTCGCATGATAAAAAAGTGGAGAAAAGAGGGAATGATTGGTAGAGAGAGGGGTAGTAGCAATTGTTACGAATTTATTGTGAAGCTATTATTACAATGAGTTTTCATTAAGCACTCAGTACTAAGTGATCAACACTCTCATAGTGTCTAGTCTAATTAAAACTTCAACTTTTGATCAAAACTAAAAACAAACACTAATTAAGACTTCTGAGTATATTCAAAATAAAAAAACAAACACCCTCTCAGTATTTTCATGTTTGTTACTTTTCTCAGATAACAACAAATATACATCTGAAACCTGACTGCTTGTACATGACATCGTTTTGACTCCAGGAAAGTTATGAGACGGAACTTGGACAAAGCAAGCCTCCTTGTGAATGAAACTATTGATTAGAAATTTCTGGCATTTTCATCAAACAAGTCACTTTTTGGATGTACCAAAACCTCCAAATCCCATCAGTGCCGCAACATCAGGGTCTCCTTCTACCTCTTCCTCTGCAGCCTTCTCTCTCTGAGACCAAATATACATAAAAAATAGCATTCAAGTATTAGGAATAATGGCAGTAAAAAGTGATATTATTTTGATCTGTGGATGTGAACTACATATAGAAAGAAAGGGAAATTGCAAAAAGTGAAGTAACATGGTCCAAAACGTGGGTGAGTAACAAAGTTTTCTAATTGTTTAGTTTTTCAGGTTCTAGCCACGTTATCATATAGGCTGGGATTCACTGGAGAATCAAGCAGGGCCGAACTGACAAATTTGGCCTAGGAAAACAAGGCAGGCCTTGTCCAGTGCAGTACATCTAAAGTGTCAAGCATATATTTGCTGTAAAATTTCTACTATCTGCTTACCTTCTTCTCCTTTTTTCTTTCCCTGCGCTGGCGCTTGCGCTCTTCCTCTTCTTGTTGCTGTTTTAAGATTCGTTCGTCTAGATCTAAAAAACAAGATAATGCAATCATTACTTTCTAGTTGTATAAATGAATATAATTCTAAGTTTTAAAGGCTGAAAGTTCAGTCAACCCACAGATTGTTTTGGTACATATCATAAACATAAAACCATTTTATAATCCTTGGATTCTTTTGTTGAATATACCTTGTTCCGTAAAGGTTCCATCAGTCTTTTGCTTCTTGAGAACATTAAATCGATCTTGCACCTGCAAACAAACGGAACAGAAAAATATCACATCATGTAATTGCAACGAGCGGAATACATGGATCTCAACTAAACAGAAAAGTTCATGTGTAAACTGTACTTTTATATGCATTATTTCTTTCCGCCAGTAGAAAATTTCATATTTTTTTATCAAATTTTGGATTATGATTATTGCTTGGTATTTCTAAGACATGGACATTTTGCTTTCACGTGAGGGAAAGTTCCACTAACTATGTGAGATCCAAGACATTTTGCTTTCTAAGACATGGACATTTTTATATGCATTATGATTATTGCTTGGTATTTCTAAGACATGGACATTTTGCTTTCTAAGACCATGCATGAGATCCAAGATCACCATTCAGCTTCACAAGATAAGAGGTTTTCTAGACCAAAAATTTTGATACCATGTCCAACCTCCCAAGTTTATTGATTAAGAATAGGAAAGATAGTCAGCTATACATTATAAAAGAATTAGGACATGGTAGTGATATTTACAATAACTAAAGGATAAGGAGATGCCAATCATGAATCGGGTTCAGGCTACACGTGTTTTATTGGTAAAAGGCGGTATTGGGATGCCGTGCATTACATTTGAAAGCTAATAAAATGATGATTTACCTGTTGGAGAGATGCCCGTTCTACCCGCATTGACATACCTAAGGCCCTTTGATCTGAGAACCACAATGTGAAGAAGCATAAGAAACAGAAAAAATCACTACTAATAACAATTACAGCATTGATAAACAAAGAATGATTCAAGGAAGATGGAACCATAAATATCCACAACTTCATGAGGCAGTAAATGAAGCATATATAAAATGAAAATATACATACGTTTCTTTCCATTGATATGGTCCAAGTAGTTTGCCGAATCCTTTACTACACACTCACAAACAGAACAGTAATAGCCTGCCTGCAAAGTGAATTGTACAATCAATCAGTAAGCAAATGAATATCCTAATTCTTCCCATTAAAATATCATAATTGTTCAATGACTCACTAAATGATTTGAACAGCATTGTGGAGACCAAGATAAGCAAAGCTAAAGGATTAAATTGAGCTAATTCATATATTTCAGCTCCATCATTTACAAATGACCTACATAACTCTTAGTTGGTTAACCGTCATACATAAGTACATTACCATAGTAAAAATTAGGGTTGGGCCGTCCGGTTAACCGGCCCAAGTACCCAAGACCGAGGATTGGACTGGTCTTTAAGGACCGGATTTTTAGAAATCGAGCCTGGACTAGGTGAGACCGGTTAACCAGTGTCTTGGTTAACCAACATTTAGGTTCGGGTCGGGCCAGTGTTGGTTCTAAAAACCATATCTTTTCTTATCTGTCACTCTATGTTTCTCTCTAGAGCTCCAAAGCGGCATAAGAAGTGGAAGAAGACTACATTGGGGATCTCTCTCTGTTCGTCCCTCTCGAAGAATATCTGACGAAGAAGAAGAATTGTAAACCACAAACCCCTCTCGTCTCTCTCTCTCCAATTTCTCCCACCAACTCTTTCTCTCTCTCAACTGCCCCTCTCAGTCACTTAGGGTTTCATCCATCCATCCAAGAATGTCAGCTCCTCCTCGCATCTAAGCAAGAAATCAGAAGTAGAATTCCGCAGCGAAGAGGCAGGCCTCAAAGGCACATGGTTCACTGACATAGTTGAGGCATGAGATTCTAGCGGAGATCAAGAAATCTAAACAAGTTTAGTTGATCGATCTTGCGGATGTAATTGGAGTTGATTTTTATCATATTGAGAACCAATTGCAATGGATTGTGAAAGATAATTGAAGGGTTGATTGGTCCTTTGGTCGTCATTTTCTCCTTCACTTGTCAAGAAGAACAAAACGACCACCATTGATCCGTAAAAATCGATGAATTAGCTTTGGAAAACCTCGATCTGGACCCCTTCCTACTAAAGCTCACCCTCGACACGATTGCCAGAGGTGACAGCCCCACCAAGGACTTGGAACTGGCGATCCGAGCCTCAAAATTGAAGCTGCCAACCTCAATTGGTCCTTCGGTTGTGTCGGGGTGCAGTGGGTGGGAGTGAAGGGTCGTTGTGAGAAGTGATGGTGAAGGGGTTGTAGGTGGTGGAGATGAGGTGGGGGGAGATTGGGTGAAAGGGGGTGGTGGTGGTGGTGGTAGGGACGACTGTGGGGCGGATTTGAGTTTATCTTAATGGATTTAGAGGCGGATTTGGGGGTCCAAATTAAATCCATAAAAAATTCGAGGCGGATATGGATTTAACCATATCCACCTCCGCCCACCCAACTAATTAAAATAACACATAGAAAGAGATTAAAAAGTTAAAGACATGGGTTGTCAGCACCCATGTGACTCCCTCCAGAGTCACTTTTTCAATGTTAGACATTAACTACAACTCAGAGACTATCACTTTTTCAATGCCTAAGGGGTGGGTCTCCAAGAAATCGGGTCAATTTTATCTTTGAAAACTCTTCTCTGCTCTTGCAAACTGCAATCAAGAACCAAAATTTTCAAGTGAAGCACAAGTCTCCACATATGATTGGAGGAAAGGACGAGTTGATGCTGGAATCACAAAGATCCTTCGAATGTTCATCCATTCGATGAATGATGTTGGTGAATACACAGTTTCAGATCCAGGGAAACTCATTATTTGTATTCAAACAAAGAGAAAAGAGATTTTAAAAAATGATTTATTTATTTCTACTCTCTCTTTTGTTTTGTTATCATTCAATTCCATTTCAGTTCATCCAAAATTTTCATTTCATCTCATCTGTTTATTTGTTGTGTATCAATCAATCAAAACCAAATTTCTCTCTCTTTTCTATTTCTTTGTTGTTTTAAAAAACAAAACAAAAGAAGGTGAATTCACACTTTCACCATTGATGGCCTCCTTCTCATCACCACCATCTATCAACATCTTAATCTTTTCCAAGTTATCCACACCCAAACTAAACCTTCTTCAATAATTTAGTGTGTGGATGTATGAATGATTGCTCCCTAAGATCTGATTTTTTTTTTTTTAAATTAAACGGATCGGGACGGATATCCGCCAATCCGTTCGGTTTAGGGATAGGTTTTAAAAAATATGATAACCGGATATTTGGGGCGGATTCGGGGATTTGCTATCCCTAGCGGGGCGGGGATTTGCCCAAATCCGCCCCATTGCCATCCCTAGGTGGTGGTGGAGGAGGGAGGAGAGAAGAGGGAGGGAAGAGGCAAACCTTTAGTTTCTGTGGACATTGGTCAACATAAGCTCGTTACAAAAATATATGGGTTGGGCCAGTGAGCCGACAGGTCTTGCAAATTGGAACATGGGACCAAATCGAGAATTTCAGTCTAATTCAATTTTTAGGACCGAAAATTAAAATACTATTAAGAAATTTTAATACTGGCCTGATCGGTCCGGTCCCGATTTTTGGTCTGAATTGCCCAACCCTACTAAATATCACTATTTGAACAATGAGAGAGATAAACAAAGGACCCAAAATGCTTGTGATAATGGATCAACCTAAAAAGGAGTAGCTCGAGACAAATAAATAAATAAACCCACCCTCATTGCTCAAAGAGACTTCTACAAGACTACAAAAGGTATTTTCTCAATAAATGCCATAGATGATTATCTTTGACAGAAAATGAGTCGAGGTGCACTTCATTATCGTCTTAACTGAAAATCTAAAGATGGTAGACTAGTGATGAGGAAGCCCAAAGAATCTGAAGAGAAATGACACCCTCCTCTAACAATACAATTTTCCTTTTGTGGATCAGACAAGAACATAAAATTTTTGCAAGTTAACGTTTTTCCTCCAAAATATGTTTATAGAAGGTAGAAAGACGGTGCTCTTCATGATAGACAAAATTTTGTTTCATGTTCGAAATAGGCATGCAAGCAGCCCATTATTGTAATTCTTACACAGTTTATTCAATATGAGGTCAGAGACTAAACATGACCGTTTAACCATTCTTTGAAATTCACCACTTCAAATTTAGAGGAAAAAAAATAAACAATCTTCCACAAGAAAATTTTAAGGATGCCAAAAAATAAAGATAAAAGAATGCAGGTTTGAAAATAAAGAAGTCAGAAGGTACCTGCTGGCTAAGTGGTGCAATTGGAGTAATAACCTGCGACAGAAAACTGGTTGTCAATAAATATGTTAATAAGGAGTAAGATATGACGAAGTTAGCAGGAAGGAGTACGACAGTAAATAATAGTAATAATTCTACCAGAAAAGGAATAGATAAAGAGAATTTTTTTAACTTATGTCAACTCTGGGTTCCAAGCACAGAAACATCAAACAAAATGGAGAATTGTACCAGCACAACCTAACATTCAATATTAGAGCACACAGAAAATGAAATGATATTTTTATTTATATTTACTTAGTATAGTTGAATATCTTCAAAACATCAGCATTCAATGCCAAAGAATGACATTATATAAGGTTGGCATACATTTTTTACCAATACGATATCTACATATTTCAATCCTCAAATAGAGTATCCCAAACTTTTAGAAGACGTCCTGATTATCTAGGACGCATCCCAGAACAACATATATCCCAATTTATATTAAAATATCATGGATATCGAAATATTTATTATTATTATTATTATTATTATTTAATTTTTATTATTTATTATTTATTATATATCTTTATGAGAAGAGAATACACAACATTACAAGAGCTTGTTGGCCAATAGGTACTCAGAGATCAATATGGGCAAATACAATAAAGTGCTACAGTTTGTTGTGGTGGTTTTATTCGCTTTCGGTGTATTTACTACTCATTTGATCCAAAAGACTTCTTAGCAAATACACGCCTTCAACTTTCTTAAAGGAGGCTAGTTGGCAGCAGGACTCATGCAGAAAACCGTATTTACTACTCATTTTGATCCAAAAGACTTCTTAGCAAATACACGCCTTCAACTTTCTTAAAGGAGGCGAGTTGGCAGCAGCACTCATGCTGAAAACCATTTAGGAGTCATGCTATTGCTAAAAAGTTTCAGCACATGTCAAATAAACAAAATTTCAATTCTTCGCTGAAGTTTTCTAGAGAGCCAGGCCAGGCAAGCCAGGCCGAATTGCATTTTGGGACAATCCCATTATGCCGAATTGCATCAGTGACTGAACTAGATATTTGTTCAAATTTTTGAATAGGACGATATATCACCACAACTTACGAAGAATAGTTCGCAAATCAAACAAATTACTTTGAAGGGAAAGAACTTCAAACTACCCCAAACAAATCAAAACATAAACACAATTTCGAGATGAAAAATAAAATAAAAGGTAAAGCTAACCTGAGTCTTCCCCAATCGAGATTCAAGGTCGACTTCAAAGTCCCTATGCTTCAATGGTTTTCTCTGAACTGGTGGACCTTTAGCTGCATTTTCCATTTCCCAACAACAAAATTAGACCTTCAACTCATATAACTCGACAAAGAATTCAAACTATCAGAAACTCAAGTCACTTAAACTTACACTTTGATGACCTAAAGCCCTCCTCCTCCTACACCCAAAAAAAAAAAAAAATCAATTCAAACACCATAAAGGTTCCAACTTTACTGAAAATTTCAGCTAAATCAGAATTGGGGCAAACCTCTTCTTCACGCTTGCGTGCTCGTTCCAAGTACTCTTCCCGATTGAACTTTCTTCTGAAGGTGTTATCGACCCCAGCTGCCTAATTACATCAAATGAAACCCAAAATTACAACTAGCATCCATCAATAAACCAATGGAGATCAAAATAAGACTGAAAGGAGAGATTTTTATTGGAAGAAGAAGAAGGGGACTCACATTGCTTGCTGATTGAGACATCGAATTCTCTGTTGTGGCGAAGAGAGATGAAGATCGAGTGATTGGGTTTTTGGTTCAGAGTAGAACCCTCAATGAATCGAAGAAGATGGGGTCTTGGGGTGATTGGATTCAGCACCAAAACCAAGCTTGGAGAGTCGAGTTTTTGCTTTTGAGCTTAGGGTTTTTGTTCTTGAAATATTTAATTAAAAGAGTAAAATCATTAATTATAATTAGTTGTACGTTATTTTCAAAATTGGGTGTTTGGTCTAGTGGTATGATTCTCGCTTCGGGTGCGAGAGGTCGTGAGTTCGATTCTCGCAACACCCCTTTATTTTACTTTAACTATTGCGACTACCACTTGGCTTGGTCATTTTTAACGAAAAGTACCCTGACTACAACTATTGTCTTGAAGCTTTAACTATCGTGACTACCGCTTTGCTTGTTTTTTTAACCATCTAGATTGTAATACTCGGGTCCAACATTTTATTACCTACGAAATTGACAAAATAAAAAATTACAAAAGATATCTATCCAAACTATAACTACCATCTTGAAGCTAGAATCGTTTGCCTTCGTTGATGAGTCTATCAGATTGCGGGCCCTACATTTTCTTACTTACGAAATTGACTAAACAAAAAATTACAAAAAATATCCTGAATACAACTACCGTCTCGAAGCTAGAATCGTTTGCCTTCGCTGATGAGTCTATCGGGCTGTGCTCATTATGAACGTACCTAAATTTGTTAAACAAATACAATTTATGTGAGTATATCCATACTGGTGTGTGCAAACTTCCTTTCAATATGATATACATCATAGTAACATTACACGATTATAAAAATACCAATACTAAACATTTACCTTAAGAAAGACATGTAATTCTTGTTTGAAGATCGAATGAGCATTTAGTTTATTCTCTCAAGACAATCATACATACATATTAACAAAGTAATTAGTACATATCTTCGTGTTATGATAAGATCAATATTTTTGTTATTGCCCAAGTCTTTCACTTTTTTTCCACAATCACACTCTCCTGTTATGCCTAACACACCTCATCTAAGTGTGTCTCCCTTACCTTAAAAAACACTTGGAGCGTACATGTCCCAAAGGGGTGCCACTTCGAGGGTCATGTCATCTCACCCGAAGTTCAATCTATGACAAGTATATCATCATACTACATCCAAATTCACATGGAAGAGTGTACCTAGTAAGCAAGCAAGTCTGCATACTAAAATCATATACCAAATATACAAGCAAGTTTGTATACTAAAATCATAATTTTTAATTTTTTTTTCTTTTCACATATTTTTTATTCTGAGTTGTCGAAAAGAGCATTTCTAAATATTTATCGGAATGTAACATGGTTTCAAGTTTCTGACGGAAATTAAACAATTGTTCTCCCAGTTGATTAACATAGTACTTTCTGTAATTAAACAATTGTTCTCCCAATCAATTAATATAATATTCGTGGTCTAATTTCAAGAATAATACATAATCAATAATTTTTCGCATTTAAGACTTTACAATGACCTCTAATAATTACAACCATACTGGTTGAGAAGTTAACAATTACCATTTAATATAACAACATTTTAGCATATAAAAAATAACTAAAAATATAAAATAAAATCAAGACTACAAATAAAAATGAAGTTGCTCCCTAAACTAAATAATTTTGTTATGATCATATATATATATAAGAATACAAACATTAGACATATATCTAGATTCTTAATTTCACTCGTGTTTTGGGTACGTGAGGGGATGGTGAAATGGGGTGAACTGGGAAATAATTGTGGATAGTTGTGAGGTTTAATTCATGATTTTGATGGGGCACATACCATGGTGTCTAATTTACTAGATTTTGGAGCTCTGTGTGGGTTCTCAATCAAATAATGGGTGAGTTTTGGATACAAAATAGGGGATTTCAAAGCTCAAAACATCTTCCTGAGTCGACAACTTCAATGCCACAAGCTTTTTCTACACTAGCTACTCCTTGAAAATGGCTGATTGGGAAATTTTGGAAATCAGATTGTCCATTCCTTGAACTCAAATATTTGTGTACATATTATTTTTCCGCATCTATATTACAAGGCAGCGACTTTTAACAACATATTTTCTATTGTCCCACACCACCAAATCAATTGAGTTATTTTTTTTACCTGCTAACCCGCAACACCAATTTAAAATCACTATTTTTATCTTTTTTCGCCCTCTCTTCTCAACAACAACAACAACAACATGACTATGTTGCTACCGACTATTCCTGTGTATTAGTGGTGTAGTGAGGAATGAGGCAATCGATTACAATGGACGGTGAGAGACAACCAGCGACTCCGAGAAATGGAGAAGATGGGGCTATGATGGTGACTGTCCGTGCAAGATTAATGTGATGTTGTGTTGCTGGAGATTGATTTGTGGCATATCTGATACCATCGTAGCGATCACCCAGTTATCCAATCATCGCACGTCCATCATCATCCCATTCTCTTTTCTTTTCCCACAACAGCCACTACATCCGTCTCCCTTTCAGTTTTTTTCTCGCCCTCTCGGTGACCTGTAGGATGATGGGTTCCCCACTCATAGGCGCCGAGAGTAGGGAATCCATCGCACATGCCACCACAAAGGCGAGGAAATAAAAACCAAAACAAAAGGGGAAAGGGGCAACTGGGAGGTTGCATCCACTATGGTTGTTGTAGGTTACAATTGACATTGATGTCGATTTAGCTTAACAAAGCAGTTGAAGAAAAAGAAACAAACAAGTAGGGAAGAGAGCGACTGTAGTGGGAGGGACGATGAAGATGAAGGGGACTGTGGAGGGAAGAAGAGGGAGTCGAGTAGAGAGTGTGTGCGAAAAAGATGAAGTTGTGTGGAGCGAATAGTAGGAAGTTGGGATGGGAGATGAAGTTTTTCGCGGGTTTGAATTTGGGAGGGGAAAAAAATTTAGGTTTTGCCTTTTATGGGTGGTATGGAAGAGAAATGGAAGTGTGGGACAATAAGGGATTGGACTTTGACCATAAATTTTATGACATTTAATATTGTTAATATTAACAAAAACAATAAATAATAAATAAATACACGAAATCAATAAATAAATTACCACAACAAAAGACATTTTATTTACCACCACAAAATGTTATACTAGCCAAAGGCTATATGTTTTTCAAGATACTCCATATCCATTGAGGGGTATACCATAAATGAAAAGCGAATTGAAGAGTTTTTGTTATGAAAACTAGTTTTTAATTTTTTAATTTTATGAAAGCAAGATTTGTGTTTATCGTGGTTATTTTTTAAAAATGATATTGTTTTTTTTTATCATCAACCTTTGATTGATTAACATCAAGAACACTAACAAAAATAATATCATTAGTTAAAACAAATATGTATTAATTTCTCAATAATGTAAATGAATATATAAATTACCATTATCTCGTAAGTCAAATAAAAGAAATTAGTCATTAGATAATTGATATGATTTTCCATGTCCTTAAATGATTTAAACTTAAACTCAAATTGTTAATAATGCCCAACGTGACTATCATCTCATTCAACTTTATACTTATAACCCCACTAATTGTAGTGAATCATGAAATTTCTCATATAAGATGCCAATGCAATAACATCATTAACATTAGGGGTGGGTACGGGATGAGATAGACTTCATCCCTATCTCATCCCGTTCATTCGGGATCAGGACGAGATAGACTCATCCCGACCTCGTCTCATCCCAAATTCGGAACGGGTCGAGAACAACGGGCAATAAAAAAATTGTTGTAATTGTGCCAAGCATGTGTTCAATTGTACAAGTTGCGGAGACCAATTTGCTGAAAATTTTGCATACTTAACTTCCAAATACCAATGGAAATAAAAGCCAACAATTGGGCTTTCTAATAATGTGCCAAAAAAAGAAATACTCCAAAATGAAGTTTAAAATTACAACCAGATAAGCAATACAACATGCAAAATATTGGAGAATAAATGTCGGAAAAATGGGATGAACAAGTGTAAATGAGAGAGAATATGTTGGTGATAAAATCGAATAATCAATATGTATTTTAGAATACTTATATCAAATTATCAATATGTATCTCATAATATTATCAATATTTGATCTAAAGAAAGAATTACACTCCTAAAAATATATTAAAATATTAATAATCAATATTTAAAAAATCATTCGGGACGGGACGGGCATGATTGAAAATCTCTATCCCAATCTCATCCCATTCTAGATCGGGATGAGATTGATCAATCCCAATAAAAACCGAAAAATCAGGACGGGACGAGACGAAATCAAGATCGCAGGAAGGGATGCCCACCCCTAATTAACATATCTTTTGTCAGGCTGATCTAGCGAACTTTCAATCTAGAAGGGCTTCCAGTCTTTATTTCATCTATTTTTTCATGATCAGTGTTTCTTCTTTCATCATTCTTTGAACTCCAAGATAGAGACTTCCAACAATTATATTAAAACATGTTTATTTATAATATACGTCGGCTGTGTATGCATTTTTATCTGTTTGCTACGTTGCATTAAGTTGATCAATTTTCGTACACTCTCCAAGATGGCTGATATTGTTACCCATTGGTTTTCCCACATATCCCTTTAAATGAATTTAGGTTTTGAAAATTATTCCATTATAAGGTCTAAAGTTAAATATAGTGTGGAAAATATTGAAATTACAAAGGTAAGGGCATGTGAGATGAAAGACAAGGTTAACTATAATTTAGATTACATGCTAGTAGATTAGAAATGGATTACATGAGGAATTTGAAGACTGTACGGAGCATCTAATCAATACACCCAAACGTGGCTAAAGTTGTTGAAGTCTTTTATAATGAGAAGATAATTGTTGTAGAAATTTTTGAATGCAAGTTGAGTGATCTTGAAGATCGTGATATGTTCAAGCTAGGGGTTAGTGAGGGTATTCATAATTGCATGAGGTTTTCTCTCAATTTGATTTTAGTAATTCACCAACTTGTTGATAATGTTGACTCGCTATTGAAGAAGAATTTTCCATATAACTATTTCAGTGAGTTTGAATTCTACATAGAGAGCATCCAAGTTTAACAAATTTAGAAGTGGAGGAAAATTATTTTTTAATTTCCATGATATATTCGTTATTGTTGCAATTATTATGATCTTACATTTTTTCATCATATTAATTCATAACAAACCAAGGAATAGAGGCACTTCCGATAATATAATAATATTAACAACAATAATAAATAATAAAAAAAATCAAAAAATGACTTACCACTACAAATTTAAAACAAATTCAATAAATTTTTTTACGCAAGCCATTTAGCCAAAGGCTTTATTTATGCCTTTCACTCAAGGTGTACTTGATGCATGAGGGTTTCTAGGGTTCTTAATTTGGGTTCCTAGAGTTCCTAATTTGCTCTCAATAGTAAATAACTTTGAGAGATTTTTCAATTTAATTAGGAGTATTTTTAATTTCCTTTTAGGATTAGGCATTATTTTTTAGGAATAGACTGCTTGTTATTTTAGTATTTGATTTTTAATTTTTCTTGAAGAAATAGGCAGTTTCTTTTTAGGATTTACTTTTTTTCTTTTAGATAATATTTCTTTTATCGTTTAGGAAGAGATTTTGAACCCAATTTGGGCCAGATTTTTGGCAGATTACTTATTTTATTACGTATTTCGTTTTAGTATGATTATTGAAAATTGTCATTTTTTGGGTAAAATTCTAATAATGAGTTTTAGTTATAAAGCCCGGCTTGTGCGCTAATTGAGAGACAGTTTTTTATTGGCATAATTTTGAATTGACATTAGAGATATTTCTCTGTGTTTTGGGCGATTATTTTGTATTATTCCTTGTGAATTACTCTTAGAACTAGCCTGCAGGATAATCACTATTCTGCCCGACGTCAGTTGGTATCAGAGCTTTAGCATCTTCTTGGGATGAGATTTCATCAGTTTTTATGACTGGTGGTCGTGGTCATGGTCGTCGCGGGCAGGTTCCAAACGAGGAAGCCCCTCACCGTGATCGTAACATCAAGAATATGATGATTGAAGATTCAAAGGCAAGTTGCAGAGTTAACCCGACGTCTAATAGCGCAGGATTTCAGTAATCGTGGAATGGAAAATCACAATCACGATTCTGGTTCCAGTTTCGAAAATCTGTATCACAATCATGTTCCATTATGGGAGCATAGAGAGTCTGTGTATAACGATGAGGAGCTTGGAGAGCTTGTGTATGACATTGATGAGGAGCTTGAGGAAGACGTGATAGATGATACTGAAGAGCTTGGAGAGCCTGTGTATGACACTGATGAAGAGTTGGATATTGTGGGTGCAAATGGTTTGCAGAACAATGTCATCGACAACAGTAGCTCACCGGGGTCTAAGACTCAAAAGTATGCATCACATACTGCAATGGATCTGATGATCTATGCAACTGCAGATAGTTCAGGTTACGCCTCATATTGGTTACGCCCAATTGAAGAATTGGAGTCTTCCTACGTGTGTTTCCTCCTCTATTTTCCAACCACCCACCGTCCAACACCACCACCATGACCAGAACCTCATTTCATCTCACAAGTCAGAAAGTCCATGTTAGGAGTGACACTTCGGTTTGGTGTCGACTATTTGCATTAAGGTTTGGTGTCGACATCTGCCGCCACTGACCTGTTGCAAATAATGGGTCATGCAAGCAGACCTCTAATAGAGGATTCTGCAATTGAGTTCTCTACAGAAAGTCCATATGGCAACGTTGTAGCATTGCTTGAGCTAAAAACACAGCAACCCCTGCTCCTCTCCCCTTCCACGCCACCGTCCATCATCCACACCGCCGAGCACCACCATCAGCCGCTACTTCGCCTACCTCCCTCACCCATCCCTCTCTTCCTTCCCGTTTCCCTCTCTCTTCGCCACCGCCTTTGTTCCATCTCGTGAAAGAACCAAATCAGAGCTCACGCTCTCTCGTCTCCCTATGTTTCCCTTCCTCTCCCACTTTTTGTTCCTCCATCACGCCAAACAGCTCACGCACAACCACCGTCCAGCCAACCTCCACCTCGCCTACCTCCCTCACCCATCTCTTTCTTCCTTTTTGTTTCCCTCTCTCTCCACCACCGCTCTTGTTCCATCTCGTGATAGAGCCGCCACCACCTCCTCCTTCCTGTTTTCCTCCCTATCTCGAACCCTATTCTTCTCCTTCTTCCATTCATCACCTCCCTCTTCCCCCACCTTGTCTCGCGACTGAGTCACCACATCACAAAAATAGGGCAGTCCCTGCTGTAACACCCCTAAATTTCATAAAGATAATTTATTTTATTTTTTTATTAAATAAAATAGGGATACATTTAATTGAATGTGAATTTCGAAATTAGGGTTTTATTTGGAGAGTTAAAGGGTGGGTGTTCTCAGAATTTTAGTGGGGGCGAATAGCCACCACACAATAAAGAGAAAACCCTATTTTTTTTCTTTTCTTTCCCCTTCTTCTTTTCTTTCTCCTTTCTTCTTCTTTTCCTCCTTTGCTTTTTCTTTTTCGATGGCGACGATGAGGAACCTACAAAGGAAGAATATGCAACTCAGTCATTTTCAGACAGTGAAAATGATCACACTGGAAGACCCAGTAAGAAGCTGGATAAGGAACCATTTGAAGAACAGAGTGAGGCATCAGAGGGGGAATCATAGAAGAGAAATCAATGCAAACCCTTCACTCTGATCTTCGATCTGCTCTGCAAATAGCAGCAACAACCATCTCTCATTTCAACCCCATTGTTACATTGAACGTTTCCTTTCGCCTCAAATTGAGATCCTTGAAATTGCTGAGTCTCAGGTCTTTCTCTACTTCTTCTTACTCCTCTTCTGCATCTACATCTTCATCTACTGCTGCTTCTTCTGCTAAGATTGCTGATGCAGAGGATATTGAGAAGAAGAAGATTGATAAGCCTTTGATCTGTACGGCAGATGAGCTTCGTTATGTTTCTGTGCCAAATACCAATTGGAGGCTCGCTCTCTGTAATCTCACAACCCAGTTAATGTTTTTGCTTATCTCACAATGGGTTTGTTTTGTTTTTGGATTTTATGTCGGCCCCTCCAAAGAATCACCCTCTGCTACTTTTATATGGAGTGAGGGACTAATGCAATTGGTTATGATCTTGATCTTGGGCGGCTCCATAGTTCATATTGCTAGTTGGATGCTTCGTTTGTTTTCAGAGAGGTTTAGCACTCTTGTAACTTCTTTTGTGCGTGTCTCCATCTTGTGTTTTCTTCATGCATTGGGACTTCTTTGGCATATATTCGTCATGCCTTGATTGAGCTTCTTGGACTAGAATGGCTGGGAGTATGGGTCAGATTGGTGCTTTTAGCCATGAGAGTGAGCATGATTTGGCTGTAATGGTGAGTGATTTTGTGGAGAATGGCAGTGGTGGGGCTGAATCCAGGTGTAGCGGCGATAGCGAATCAGGGTTGTTGTCTGATCTTGCTCATCTGTCTGATAAGATTTCGTGCTATAAGCACAAGATGGATCAATGCGAGAGGGACTTGTTGTCAACAGTTGATTCCCTTTTATGTTCAATCAATGAGGTGGACCTTCATTTCTTCAATTCAAGTTCTTGCAGTGCATCATGCATAAGGTTTTCTTTGGTAAAACGCCTGAGGATAGCTGGTTATGATGTAGCTGTATGCACATGTAAATGGCAGAAATGCAGGAAGGTCCCTGGAGGTGATCATGAATATATTGATGTGTTCATTCATCGTGATGGTGGGAGTTCAGAATGTTTGATTATTGATATCGACTTTCGAAGCCACTTTGAGATAGCAAGAGCTGTGTTGAAGTTCGCACAATACACAGGTGCTCATCCCATTGCTGGGCGACACACTCCTGGTACATTTACAAATTAGCTCCAAACATCCTTTTGTGAGCCTCGTCTGCTCATCCTAACTGACCCAAGGACTGATCATCAACCTATTAAGGAAGTTGCACTTGGGAACATTCTAACTATTGCCTTTTGTGATATTGATTCGCCTATGAGTTATGTTGACATTGGTATCCCCGCTAACAACAAGGGGAAACACAGTATTGGTTGCCTATTCTGGTTGTTGGCAAAGATGGTTTTGCAGATGCGTGGTACTATTCCACCTGGTCGTAAATGGGATATCATGGTGGATTTGTTCTTCTATAGGGAGCCTGAGGAAACTAAGGAACAAGAGGAAGAAGATGGGTGTTTGGATGATTGGGAGAAATCACAGGCGGTAGGAGGATGGGACGATAGCGTTGGCTGCGCAATCCTTTGCGATTTGCAATTTCAGTGAGTTTTCTTCATTCTTTCCCTTTTACTGTGAGTTTTCTTATTCCCTGTTTCTTGCAAAACCCTTGTTTCTTTACTGTTAAATCCTATATTTGCTGTTGTGTTTATTAAATAGCTCTGAATGTGTGATTGAAAGTTTTGTGCTATTTGGTGCATATGTATACTGTATGTACATTGCTTGTATGGAAATGACGGGTTTCATTTCAACTAATCCAGTGGTGAGATTTTAGGCATGTTTGAGAATGAGGTTGCCTTATGTGTGGTGTTTTGTGTTGCAAACGCTTGATCTCCAATATTATTGATCTGTTTGATGTGTGAGATTTTTCTAGCTTGCTGAGTTCATGTTTGGGGTCAACCATGCATACCATTTTATTGATTGGGTGTGACTTTGTTTGGTTGGTGTTTGAATGGTTGATGAATATTAATGCATTGTGATAAATTTGGAGATTTGTATGCATATTGACGTGTTTATGCATTATGAAGAATTTGGATATTTGAATCAAGGAGTGGCTGGATTGCCATGTTGTTAAAAAGCATGATGGATGTATATGCTATGTTTTTCCCCAAAAATGTGGGTGAATAGATTGTGAATCAATTCAGGTATGACAAAATGTCATTGTGGAAGAATTCTGAATTATGAAAGATAAATTATAATGGAAAACCTGAATTTCTGAAAATATAAACCACTTGGACTTGTATCATGTAGAACTACCACATCTCTTTTGTTTATTATTTCCACTCTCTTACTAGAGAAACTAAATGACCAGTGGGTCGTCTTGCGGAGTTGGGGCACCCATTTCTTATTAGAGAAACTAAAATAACCTTCGGGTTAGTCTTGCTGAAATGTGGTGGATTGTATGCCTAAAATAGGCTTTGATATTTATCTGTAAAAAATGTGACGTGAGTTTATGCGCATTGATAGCCCAAGGGTGGCTTTTGGTACTCATATAGTTAGGGGTATCCGCGATGCATGCCTGTATGTGATGTCCCCACTTAGGCATTGATGACGGAGTAGTCCTCCTTTATATGAGAGAGGCATACGGGCATGTATGTTCAGCACGGAGGTGGTGCAAATGTGGTATCGTCTAAGTGATCAATCCGTTAAAAAGATAAACCTAATTCAAATAAAAAGAATAAATGAAGTTGCATTGTTTCTAATTCTTTTTATGCAGGATGGCAAGTCCACTAATATTTCTGCAGGTCCGACTTGCCATAGTCAACTCCTATAGGGTAAGTAAAGGTAAATGCATATTTACATATTAGGATGATGATATGATTGCCTCGTTGAGGAACTAAATTCCTTGGACTGTGTTTTCTTGCATCACACCTTTGCCTCGTTGAGGAACTACCTATTGGTGTGATGATTTGTTGTTTGTGTTTCGCTTGATGTTTATCATGTGCAATTTATTGATTTTTGGGATGAAGATTTCTCACACCAGCTTTATTGCTGACCCAAGTGAGCTTTTGCTTCTTGGGTACATTCTTTTGGGAATGTAGCCGATTAGCTTTTCAGGTTCAGAGACTTTTGAGCAGCGATACGGGAGTTTCGCTAGTGGGGCTAGCAACATTCGTTTTCCTGGTTAGAGTTTTGTTAAAATTTTTAGTTTGTTCTATTTTCTAAACTATATTTCGTCATTGTTGCTAAATGTTTCTATTGTTATTGAATTTCACGTCCCAAGTTTTGGAAAAACGCCACCTTCCAGCCAGCCGTCACAACCACCCACTCTCTCGTCCCTCCCCCTCGTTTCCCTCTCTCTCATGCAGGTATTGAAGACACACGGAGATGAAAGACAACGAGCTCCTTGCGAACGCAGGACGCGGCTCGCTGGAGAAGAAGACCGCGCGTTTCTGGCAGGAGAAAACGGTTTTTCAAATTGATTTGGCTATTCGTACCTAGTCCATTACTCTGAGCCACCACAGTCCACCAACAGTTTTTCTCGGGATTTGTGTCCGTGCAAAGATGAATTCTACCTACACCAGTGTTGTGACGCCATCTTCTAGTCCCTACAGACGTGAATTCAGATTTACCAGCAGAGGTGCAACAACTAGCAGAGTTTTTTGTCCTGATACTAGAGGATCTTCCTCCTATACTACCACCAGAGGATTCCGATGACACTGTTGTGAACTCAAGGACGACTTCTTTCCAACCCGGGGTGGCTGATGCAGGAGGGTTTCTAGGGTTCCTAATTTGGGTTTCTAGATTTCCTAATTTGCTCTCAAAATTATTTACTAAATAACTTTGAGAGATCTTTCAATTTAATTAGGAGTATTTTTAGTTTCCTTTTAGGATTAGGCATTAATTTTGTAGGAATAGATTGCTTGTTATTTTAGTATTTGATTTTTAATTTTTCTTTTAGAAATAAGTAGTTTCTTTTAGGTAATATTTCTTTTATCGTTTAGGAAGAGATTCTGAACCCAATTTGGGCCAAATTTTTGGCAGATGACTTATTTTATTATGTATTTCGTTTTAGTATGATTATTGGAAATTGTCATTTTTTTTATTAAAATTCTAATAATGAGATTTAACTATAAAGCCCGGCTTGTGGGCTAATTGAGAGACAGTTTTTTATTTGCATAATTTTGAATTAACATTAGAGATATTTCTCTATGTTTTGGGTGATTATTTTGTATTATTCCTTGTGAATTATCTGTTAGAACTAGCCCGCAGAATAATCGCTATTCTGCCCGGCGTCAGTACTCCATATACCTTAAGGGGTATACAACAAAATGTAAAGCAAATTAATACTTTTTGTTGCGCAAACTAGTTACGTAAATTGATTTTAAAAAATATTTCATGAAAGAATTCATTTTGTGTAGAAAAATATAAAACTTTCAATTGTAATTTTGAATTTAAAAATGAAAGAATTCATTTTTTTAACTCTTAATTTGAATTTAAAAATATAAATTATATATTTTTTAAACTCTTAAATATAAAATAAAAAAATCTAACACGACTCATATTGTGCCATACAAACATAGCACATAAGAGTGACTTAACAAAGTTTGATACTAACATAATATTATAGCAGGTCAACATATATTGATATGGATATATTTATTTTTTTCTCAGTGACATTCCCTTGAAAACAATAAATATTTCAAACTTTAAAGATATTTCGTTAATTCCAAACTAGGAAATGTTTCGTGAAATTTTGACATATTTCGTACAATCAAAATCCTTGATCATAACAAACCAAGGAGCAGAGGGTGTTTTGATAATATAATAAGATTAACAACAATAATATATAATAAATAAATAAATGAAAACAATAAATGACTTACCACCACAAAAAGTTAATTTATTTACCACCAAAATGAATGGGTACTCAACCCATTAGGCGTATACCACAAATGAAAAACAAGCAAAAAGTTAATTTATTTACCACCAAAATGAAGGGGTACTCAATATCCATAAGGGGTATACTACAGATGAAAAACGAGTTGAAGAATTTTTGGCATGCAAGTCAATTACGTGTTTATCATTTTTCTTTAAATAATATAGTCGTCCATATCATCAACATTTGAATGATCAACGTCACAAACACTAACTTGAAAAAATAGCATAACATATATCATCAATTATATATATATATATATACAAAAATTCTATGGTGCCTGGAGTTAGAGCACCGAGTCGTGTCTGGGGAAGGTGTCCCGCATGTGAGTGTCAAATCTACCCCTCCATTCCCCTTTTCCATCCTCATTCCTCGCAGTCACGCCGCCGCCACCACACCCACCCATCTTCATTGCTCACTCCATCCAACTCTCTTCCCTCCCCCTCACAAAACCCATTGTACTCCAGGTAACCCAAATTCCATCTTCTTCAAACCCATGCCACCTGCTTCCAAATCCAACACCACTTCCATCCAACTGAACTCCACAATTGAACCCACCAACACCCTCCACAACCTCAATCCCACCTCCAATATGTGAATTGAACCCCAACCTACCACCACCATCCCTCATCATTGTTGAACCACCCCCACCAGTAAACCAAAGTCGCCCCACCCCTTGCCGAGCCACCTCGTCATCTCAACCACCTCCTCAAGCCTCTTTTCCACTTTCACCTTCGCCAAAACATCTGGGGGAGGGGCTTGAGCACTGGGTGGAGGTGTTGAATGGTCTTTGTAGGGAGAAAGAAGATGGAAGAAGATTAAAAGAGGGGTAAAGTTGGTTATTTACACACCACCTCATGTGCCGGAGAGCCTCCAGGCTCTTTTTACCAGGCAACGTAGAACGACCCATATATATATATAAAATAAAGTAAATAAATATATAACTTACCATGATTTTGTAAGTCAAATAATAAAAACTATTTATTAGATGGTTGATATGATTTTAAAAGTATTTAAATGATTTAATTTAAAATAAAATTGTTTATAAAACCCAACGTTACCCATAAAGTTTCTCGCATAAGATACCAATGCAACAATATCATAAACATATCTCTCTTCAGGTTGATCTAGTCTTTTATTTTTATCTATTTTTGCGATCTGTTTTCTCTTCCATCCTTTTTTGAATGCCAAGGTAGAGACTACCAACAATTTTAAAAACAAACTTCTTTATGATATACGTCAGTTGTGTGCAATTTCATATTTGACGTCAAATTATAAGCGATAAAATCTTTTAATTCTCTTTAAGTGCTACATAGAGGTGTCTTTTTGCATATGTGGCCAAAATGCATAGTGATTCTTTAAGTGAATTGCTGATCTGAAATCATAAATATTAAACATTTTAACTTTTTAGTTCTATAATTTCTCTTAAAAACCATTACTTGAGCTTGTCACCTACAAACTTGATAACACTTTAAATTGTTTGTCATCTTCTATTCCCGACGAAAATTTAACGACTTGTTTTTATAATTTAGCCAATATTTTGTGGTTGTTCCAAATGATTATGATTTCTTTTTAATTTTGTTTCCTGATTTTAAGAAATATTTCATTTTGTGTAGAATACATGTCAAAATTTTTGATTTTAATTTTGAATTTACAATATGAGTTATGCATTTAAAATTAATAAATAGAACTTATAAAATCTCACACGATGCATATTGTGTCATGCAGACTACATAGCACATAATCATTCACGTAACAAACTTTTGATACTAAAGTAACATTATAACATGTCAAAATATACGGAGATTGAAATATTTAATTTTTCTTACGGAAATTCCCATAAAAAATATTTTTGATTTCGAAAAATATTTCAATAACTTCAAAATAAGAAATATTTTGTGAAATTTCGACATATTTCAAGACATCACATTTCTTGATCATAACAAACCAAAGAGCAGAGAGCGTTTTCGATAGTATGATAATATTAACAAAAATAATAAATAATAAATAAAAAATAAATAACAAATTAATAAATGAATTACCACAACCAAAGGTCCTTTATTTACCGCCACAAAATTTTCTACTAGCGAAAGGCTATATGTTTTTCAGTAAAGAGGACTCCATATCCCTTGAGGGGTATACCACAAATGAAAAATAAGTTGAAGAGTTTTTGTTACGAAAGCTAATTTCGTGTTTATCAATGTCATTTGTTTTTAAATAATATTGTCGTCCTTATCATCAACCTTTGATTGGTTTACATCAAGAACACTAACCAGGAAAAATAATATAAACAATGCCATTAGTTAAAAAAATATGTATTAATTTCTTAATAAGTAAATGAATATATAAATTAACATTATCTCATAAGTTAAATTATTCAGCTTTTGTACTTCCAATGAATATATAAAATATGTCCTTAAATTATTTAAACTTAAATTCGAATTGTTAATGATGCCCAATGTGACTATCATATCATTAAGCTTTTGTACTTCCAACCCCACTGAGTGTAGTGAATTGTGAAGTTTATCGTATAAGATACCAACGCAACAACATCATTAATATATCTTTTATCAGGTTGATTTAGCGAAATTTCAATATAGAAAGGCTTACAGTCTTTAATTCATATATTTTTTCACCATCAGTGTTTCTTCTTCCACCTTATTCAAACTCAAAGATAGAGGCTTATAATTATTGCTAAAACATGTTTCTTTATATTATACGCCGGTTGTATATGCATTTTCATTTTTTTGCTACGTTGCATTAAGTTGCTTAATTATCCTACTCTTTCCAAGATGACTGGTATTGTTACCCATTGGTTTTCACATATAAAGGTAAGGGCGTATAAGATGTAGGACAAGGTTAATTATACTTCAGAAAATAGGCTAATGGATTACTTGGGGAGCTTTAATACTATGTGGAGCATTTGACCAAAACACTCAAATGTGGCTAATTTTATAATGCGAAAATCATTGTTTTAGAAAGTTTTGAATACAAGTTTTGCAGGAGGTTCTCTCTCAATATGATTTTAGTAATTCACTAACTTGTTGATTGACTATCGAAAAATAACCCAACGTTGCCATATAATTATTCACCCGAGTTTAGATTATATAGAGAGATCATCCAAGTTTATCAAATTTAGTAGTGGGGAAAATTATTTTTCAATTTGCATGATATATTCGTTATTGTTGTCGTTATTATAATCTTCCATGTTTTCATTATATTTGGTTAAACCAAAGTTGAAGTGGTGATGTTGGCACAATTCAAGACAAAATAAGGAGGTGATGGTACTTTGGATAATATAATAATAATAATAGCAATCATAAATGATGAATAAATAAACGAAATCAACAAATGACTTATCACCACAAATTTAAAACGAATTGAATAGTTTTTTTTTTACACAAGCCAACTAGCCAAAGGCATGCATTTCACTCAAGGCGTACTCCATATACCTTGAGGGATACTCCCATGAACTTACAATTTTTTATGTTAAGCATTCTCGGTGATACAAAAATAATTGTTGTATAACCAATTTAAAATGTGAAAAAATATAAATTTTCATGAAATTTGACGTAAAATGTTTAAACTAAAGTTACAATTTAAACAAAAAAATACTAAATCAAGCAAGTAAATTTTCAAACAATAGATATTTTGATTTAATTTCAGTACATCGTAAACTTTCATTTAGAAGAGTAATTTGGCCCAACCCAAAGTTCATAAAATCTGTCAGCCCCGAAATTTTGAAACCCGAATGGTCAAAATTAATTTGATCTATTGTCACATGTTATTTTGACTAAAAAATATAGTCCCCAATTAACACATCACCTAACTAGCGAGTCAACTTACTGTTTCATTATATAAACTCTAAAATTAATTGAATTAAACACATATTAAAATGAATTGAATTCAACATATAGTGAGAATCAAGCTTGGGACAATGAGGAGATTAAGATGAACTTTAGGACAATAGAAGAGATTAAGATGAAATATCTTCACCTAACCTGACGAGCCTAAGTAAGGATAAACACATTAATTTGATTTTCAAATTTTCTTCAAAGTAGGAGTTGACATTTAACCACACTGCATAAGATAATACCCAAACTCATTAGGTGATATTAAAACACTCAAAACATTAGAAGATTTCATCCCTTCTAAAAGTATACTACCAACCTGTGCTTATCTACACTAGTTCCTGACACTCACACTCAGAACATCTGTACCTATAAATCTAATAGAGAATTTGTTGACGTAATTAGTCTACCAATTCTTTCCATAACCCCATAGCATAGAAACTTCAATAATCTATGGACCTGATTCATGCAATCTAAACTAAATATGTGAAACCTGATAGAAGCATAGATGGTGGAGGAGATGAAGTAACAAAATTTTAATCTTGTACAATTCTAAATATCATAGGCTTAGCGACAATAACAATAAGTAATAGAGATGTCAAAGATCAAAGAGCTATCAAACTATAAACTAAATCGTTAATAGAGTCTCACTCACCTTTATATAATTGAAATAATAACATATCCAATGACAATCAATATCAAGGATTGAGTAATCAATTAAGTTGAAATTACCTTTTTTCTTTTTCTTTTTTGGTTAAACCAAGGTTCAAGAAAGGCTTCATCTTTCTTTCTCCTTGTTACCCTCTTACGTAAAGTTTTTTTTTTTTTTTTTGTATAAGAGAAGAATGTGGGTTTTCTAAATTTTGGCTAACACTCTCATACACACGCATTTTCTACTTTATTTAACCATTACAAATAAAACAAAATTTTAGACAATATATAAAATTGTAATAAAATATATAAATAATAAATAATATTATTTATATATTTTTTAATAGACAAGTATTACATAAACGCAAGTAGCTAGCCATTAAGGACAATAACAACACCAATATGGGGGCACTACACCAAAAGGCCATGTGTTGAGGGAGGACTTTCGCGCTCTGGCGAAAACATGTTTCCCGCTTTGGCAAAAAATGATTTCCCGCTTTGGCGAAAAAAATTGGGGAACAGAAAAGAGTTTGGGTGGTCATTGGGAGAAAAATTTTCGACCTATTGCAGAGGAAAGATCGAGGAGCAGAGGAGAGATCGAGGCAGTGCAGAGGAGAGATCGATTGAGGTTTCCTTCAATTTCAGAAGGTTTTGTTTGATCATTTGTGAGCCCTTGTAATGGAAAAAGCTCAAGAAGTGATGAAACGAGGTTCGAGTTCGGGTCGGGTCATCTTCCCCACAAAGAAACATATGAAGCAATCAGGTTTTGATTCTAAAATTCTCAGAGAGAAACCCAACCCAACTCAGCATTATTTATTATTTATTATTTTTTCATTTTTCTAGATGATGTTGTTTATGTACTACTTTACTTATAATCTTACCTCTGATGAGTTCTTGTGAAACTCTTGAATTGATTTTGTGCGAAATTCTAGATGATTTCAATGAAATCGCTTTTCTTGATTCGGATTCAAGTTCTTTGTTCAAATTGATCTAATAGTTTGTAGTCTTTAAGTTTTTGGAAATTATACTGAAGATTTTTTTTTGTTTTTGAAAAAGATCTGTAGATTTTGAGTAAACTTTGTTATTATTTGATGAACAATAATTTTTACTATTATAAGATAGGATCTTGTCCATGTATTGTATTGAGTTGTCCTGTACATGACTTATTTGATTCAGAGTATAGAAAGCATCATGAGTCTTCTTTTGGATTCTTGGTGGATGATGTCTTTGAGCTTTGATCCATTTTAGGTTTATTGATTTCTAAACTTTGTTCATTTTCTTGTCACTGAGAATTCGCTGGTTGTTTTGAATATTCAAATTGTTCCGTGAAGAATATTTTGGACAGCCATTTCGAAGTGGTCCAGGGACAAAGGGAGGGAGCACATTTTAAGCTAAATTTTCCAGAACTTGTGGACCTCTGGTCCCAGAATGCAAGCAATGTCATGAATGAGATAAATGGATGCTTGTAAGTTTAAAACCTCCATTATTCTCTGGTGTTTATGTTTGTTTGTTCCTATTTCTTGGTTTGATTAAGTTTCATGGTATTGTTTTGTTTGCTGAGAAAGACCTAATGGGATCTATCAAGTATCCATTGAGCGCGTTATATTACTGCAATCTAGTAGCGCAAGGTGATAACATATTCTGTCTGTTGATTCAAAATTGACTGAATGTGGTGTTTCCTTCTCTAACCAAAACACTTGTATGTTTCAAAGAAAGCAAGCGTATTTGCCTTCTCTGAAGTGACAATCATTTAAGCCAATTAATTTTTTCCCCTTTTCTATTTGACCATGGTAATTGAATAATTTTTTAACCCCAGTGGAATTTTGATATGGGCTTGTTATACCTAACTTTCTTCTCCAGTGGAATTGATTGCTGTAAGTTGGCTGCTAACATCTTGAGTTAAAGCTGCAATCAGTGGTATGTGAAACTGAATAATTAGATAATTAACAGAGGTGTGGTAAAGAATTGTGTATCTGAAGGGAGTCGCATATATTTTCTCTGAGTACTTTAACTTGTTGGATTTTGAAATCAAGTGGAATTGCTAAAGAGAGGGGATTATTAATTTGAGGCACCTATAAAAAAAGGGAAAAAAAAAAGTGCCATTTTTTATGAGCTTTCTGCTAAGTTCCAAAATTTGATATTGTAAGTCATTTAGTTATGTAGTAATTTTGTTTTGGCTAAGAAATTCTTTCCCTGATTAAATATTTTGCTCTCTAGTAGTATTGAAGTGGTGTTGGGTCATTTCTTGTTCTAGAGCAATTTACATTGTTGGACATGTTCCCAGATTCATCTAGATCTTTGTTACAGTGGATGAACACATTTCATTTATATTCATTATTTGCTATGGTGGTGTCATACTTTGGTTTCTCTGTAGTTATCTCATATGATCAATTTTTTCATGGAAAACACGGGCCTTAGCTATTACTGCATTCTCGGGGTAAAACCTTGAATCAGCCTCGATCATTACAGTAGGAGTGAATCATGAACATTTCTCTCACTTCTCATCCATTCAATAACTTTGATAGATACATGCATCCCCCCATTTCCATCTCTCTAAATGAAACTATGAAAGGTGCATACTTATAATTCACTGGGTTCTTGCCGCCATTTGTTGCCCATTCAGATCCATCCTAGATAGTGCAGTGCATTGACACGGGCTTTGATGGATAAGCAGAAGAAATGGCCTCACTGCGGTTTCACTTCTCTTGTTGCTACATTATCAATGAGAAATCTGCAAGTTAAATAGAGGCATGTTAGGTATGTACTCATCCCTTGCAAAAAAAATCTAGATTCGTCTTAGCTGCTTGTATTAGGCTTGGAAATGCACTGGGAAAGTTGAGGCTTACACAACGTGATGTTTGTTCCAAATGAGACTGTATTGGCGGAAGCTTTGTGTTGGATCAAACCAAAGGCGAAATTTCTCTTCCCTTCTACTGTGTGTGCTCTCATTACCATAGATGTTTATATGATGGATCCATTCTATCCTATTCTCATCGTGGTTGTGTGGAAAAACTCCTGCAAATTCGTCACATCCTTTCAGTCATAATTATGACCTCGTGCGTGACTTGATAGGTAGATCATGTTTTTTCTTAGTTTTATTCATAATTATAACTGGTGTATGGTGCAGCATAATAAGCATAATAGTTTTTAACCCCTGAATAGGTACATACTGTTTCTAACCATTTATCTTTGAAGTATAAAATATAAGACTTTGTCTTTTCACTTTGCTTATTGTTCATGTCAGTATAAACTGAACTCTTACTGGGTTTCTAATGTAATCTTACATTCTTTATGCCAGATTGCAAATGTGTTTTACCACTGCTCCTTTACGGTTTTAGATTCGCTAAATATGGAGTTCCTTTTCGGGCTCGATATGCTTTGTAAACATCAGGTAAGTAACATGATAGATTACTACTTTTATTTCTTGGCATATTCGGTATCTAACTAAATGTCTATGTTCAGTGTAGTATAGATTTAAAAGAGAACATCCTCAGAGTTGGTGGAGGAGAAGTTTCAGTTCCCTTTTTGCAAGGTTAATCCTGTGATCTTCATGTTCTAATTTGCGTTTGTTATATTGTTTTGGTAGTTTGTTTTAACTCTCTCTAAATGATTGAAAACCTGCATACAGAAAAGGACATTAGGCATCTCAAGAAAGACTCAGCATCAGCTTCAGTAAGTGAATTTTGTAACTGATTAGTCTATATGTACGGTTTCTGCATAGATGTAATTATTCATATGCATGCATGAAACTTTATGCCGTTTTTATTCCATGCTATACTGGATGTTTATAAATTCCTCCATCTCTAATTAACTTTTCCAGTCAGCGCTTAAAGTCTCCTTAATCCCATTTTCTAAATTGTACTTTAACCTTGGCATTTTCACTTGGACTTTTTAGGAAACTTCTATAACAAAAGAAGCAACTGTTAGCATGCCTGCTCGAGCCCAGCCTTCTGGTAAGTGATGGAAATTCATCATACCTGGCTTTCTTGTTTTCTTTTTATATGTAAAGGCTTAAGGATTAAGACATATGTTGACTGTATTTGGACAAAGTTCCATGCCATTAGCCTAGGTAAACTGCTGGCATTTGTTTATTTTCTATTTTTTTTCTTCTGACATTTACATAACTTTTATGTTTGGTATTTTCTCGGGAAAAAAAGAGGTTTGTTCAAATTGCTGATGATGTTTATGGTTCTAGAGATCCAAATTCGAAGCCAAAGTGTCGAAACTCTGCGAGCTTGGTTTTGGGAGGGATGCAGTAGTTCAAGCACTAAAACTATTCAATGGCAATGAGGAACAGGCTGCTGGGTACCTATCCAGGGGTTAGAAACAATATGTACATTTTTTTTATATCTAGAATGTGTTTTTTCCTCTTCTTCTTACTTTTTTTTTTTTTGGTTCAGCATAATAAGCTATAACAGGCTCCATTCCCTGTGAAGTATAATAAGCTATACAAAATGTGTTAATCCTGTGAAGCATGCTTGGTGTTCATGCAGGTTTTTTTGGCCAAAGCTAATTCAGAATTGCAACCTGTAAATTCTTTTATACTTCCCTATACTAGGAAAAGCAACACACACACCCTTTTTCAGAATAAGGGTGCTTATTGCATACCATCTTTTATTAATGAGTGTGATATTGTTTTGAAATATTCTTTTCATTTATCTATTTTTGAGAATTTTGGTTCTTTTCTTCTATCTTGTGTTGGTCGAACCCGAAAAAGTATGAACTATAATGGAGGAATACTTTGACATACTTTGGTAGTAAATGCTTAGAATATAATCAACTTGGATAGTAATTGGTTATCAACTTATGCCTTTCAAGGATATCATCAACACTAAATGTGCGGATAGTATACTTCGATATTATGAGGCCATTTGCTGAGTCTGTTCTACTAGGGTTGGTTTTCTTTTATATTGCATTCTATTGATTTAGGTCATATGTATGCATTATTATATCTTCCACATCTTTCAGGAATATTTAGAAGGGACCAATTAGAAATCGACAATGGATCTACGAAACACCTGTTCGCTCTGATGTCGAGGCAAATCTGAGACAACTTCTCATTAAGCTAGGGGAGGATGACAAAATACTTGGAATCCAGGTTCAGATTTTGTAGTGAATCTATTTTTCACAACTGCATAATTAGACAAACAATTTTGGAGAATTCTTTTGCGTGAAGGAAATAATCCCAAATTTTATGCGGAAAAAAACCAGTAACTTTTATGCAAGGAACTGAAATTAATTTATGGCATTTCAATATAGCCTAGGAACTACGTAGTTCTTTTGATAATGAATGACTATTTGTATAACTCGCTTGCATGTATGCCAATAATTTATTTATATGTTTTTATTGCTCTTTTTTCCAGAACCTGAATACTCATTTCATCTAAAATGTTGATCTTGGTGAAATGATCACTAAAATTTCCACAACAATTATGATTATTTAGTCTAAACCAATTTTTATTAATTAGAAAACATAAATGCTTAGAACAAAATGAAAAGTTGCATATGAACCGTAGCTCCATTGAAATGTTTAAGGACCAAACAGTTTTCTCTGTGAGAGTATGCACAACAAGGAACTAATATTTTTCTATTTTGGAAATATATGAAGATTTACTACTATGATCTATGTATTGCTCATTGTTAAATCTGGCTAAGTCTTTCTTTTCTTTTCTATTTTTAGGTATGTGCGTATAAAGATGGAGAGGTTATTATGGATATTGCTGCTGGCATGCTTGGAAAATATGATCCTCGTCCTGTTCAGCCAGATAGCTTATTTTCTACTTTCTCAGTAACAAAGGGAATAACTGCAGGAATGTTACACTGGCTAGTTGACAATGAGTATGTTACAGTTTCCAGTTCTCCATAATTTCATTCTGATCCCTTTCTTTTTTCAAGTTTAGTGGTTCCACTACCAAGCTTCGTTTAAGAAGAATATAACGAATACGGAATACTACAGTCCTACACAAGGTCTTTTATAAAAGCCCCTACATAATTGGTCAAATGAATCGTGCTGTGCATTATGATGTTTTTCTGCTTTTATCTTTTCACGTATTAGGACTAATCCTGATTATGTTGTGAGCCATCCAATCATCCCCTTGCAGTCTCAGTATATGAAACAGAGATGTACACCCTGTTTTCTGCTATTTTTATATTACTATGGAAACTAAGTAATGGTATATTGAGTACATAGTTCGACACAAATATGCATAAACATGCATTTGTGTGTGTATATGGTAGTAACACTCTGAAGCAAGAGCTGCAAGATTATCATTAATAGGTTTGTCTTCTGGAACTTTTCATCTCCTTGATGTCAGAGCTAGCTAGATTATAGTTCAGATAAATGGGGCTAATTAAATGTGACGAGGTATTATTGTTTTCATTCTTGGGTTTGTTTGAGAGAGATGTTTTGATTTCTGGCTTGGTTTGTTTGATGAATTTGATTTGGTTTGTGTAGGTTTCAGGTTATATTTTATAGGAAAAGTGCAATAAAGATGAGTGGGATGTCGGAGAAGGCGTATAATCGGTCGTTTAGGGGGTTTCCAGGGTTATGGTTTTGTATGGAGCTTTTGGCTCACATGGAGGTATGGGGATTTTTATAAAGGGAAGTCCAAAGTGTTCTCAAAGCTGGTACCATATGTAGTAGCAATAGCAATAGCAAATACAAGTTAAAGTAATGTACTTGCTTGGAATCCAAGACCTACGGCAGGAATGAGTGCAAGCAGTGAAATGCAGCACCCGGATTGCATTCAAAAATCCGCAGATCATAACTGCCAGGACAATGGGTACTCTGCAGTGAAACAGAGCGCACTCTGGTTTGCGACCAGCAGCAAGCTTGCATCAGTGCGTCCCTCACAGAGCAACAGTTCGTCCCTCGCAGCAGCAGCAATTCGTCCCTCGCAGCAGCAACAGTGATTCCCTCGCAGCAGCAGCAGCAGTGCGTACCTCGCATCATCAGCATATCGTCCCTTGCAGCAGCAACATTACGTCTCTCGCAGCAGCAGCAGCATCAACTGCAGTTCATCCCTGACCTTGCCCATAGAATCAGACCAAGAGGGAAAACCTGAATCAATACAGGTTAGTCAGCATTGCGTCTCTCACAGGTTAGTCAGCTCGGCCACATCTTTGGTATTTTACAGTTTGCAGTTGCCATTACATCATAATGATTCCTAAACCTTAAATTTGTTTTTCTAAAAATATACCACATTGATTAATACACGGTTAGTATTTACTAAGTTTTGGCGGATTAATGAGGGCTATCTTATTTCGGGAGAATTATGTTGTTCTTGTTCACTACGATAATTTTGAATATTTTAGATAATAGGAGAAATCTATTGAGGTAGGTGGCCTTATCGGGTCTCTCTTTGTGACATTAATTTAGTTTGGCAATCGTTTCAGCTTCTCATGCATTCCTAGTTTTTCTGTATAGTTTTGTCTTATTACACTAGTAACTTTCTGTGACAGGTTTTAAATATTTTGCCAAAGGACATAGCTGCATCGACTTCCCGAGCTATAAAATACTTGTGTAAGGTAATTTTCAAAAAAAAAATATTTTTTTTTGTACCTTTCCATGTTCTGAGCATGCTATCCAAGAGTACAGTTTCCTCAGTTTGGAAGATTAAAGGCTTTTATCTAGCAGCTCAGTGAAGCAATTTGGAATATTGCATTGTATATAATGATTTATGCATCCCATGTTGTCTTGTGCATTTTGGTATTTAATGTTGGTGAGCTATCAGTGGAGATATAATAGTACAGACTTCACTTACTGTATTTGCTGTTACAACATGACGTCTTTCTTGTATGCATTCACGAGGTTAGGTGAGATTCCTTGGACCTATTGTGCAATTATTCAATGTAGTGAAAAATCATGGAAGAGACAAATATATCTTCTCTTAGGAAACTTCCATGTCTAGCAGTGTCAAATTGAAGTCTTGAACAGTGATGCTGATATTGCTTGCCTTCTTATTTCTTCTTTATGTTCGTCATAATCATCATTGGAGTAAATGATGCTAAATTGGGGGAGGTTTCCATACTTATTCCCGATAATACTACTAGTGCATTTAAGAATTTCTATAGTTTACAGAGGTTGGAAGGTTGTATCTGTACACGAAGACAAATCTCAAACTGATCGCACAAAGTCACTTTCATTGTTCAAAGATGGTTCATTGTTCATTGTTGATTTACTAAATTTTTAGGTAGTTCGATAACATATATCATTATTGGGCAACACAGTCCTATGCACTCTGTACCTTTAATTTCGTATGAAATAATTTTTTGTTTAAAAGAATGTTAAGGGTAACAAAACTGGGGTTGATTTTACCATACGTTGGACAAATCAGTTCATCTCTGACAAACCTTTTACTAATCCTAAAGCTCATCTTGGTCTTTGTTACTTTGAATGTATGTACATTTTGTTTATATGGTTGAATTTGGTTTCAATGGGAAAACTATCATGGGAACATCCTTGCATATTGAGTAAGTTGCACATTTAGAAGGTATTGACATTTCCTAAAATGACTCGTGAACGTTCCTTGTTTTCTCGTCACCGTGATAAATTCATTTATCAACCTCCCACGAGACAGTAACTTCTCATAGAGCTGAAGAAACAAGGTATGCTCATGAGTGATTTTGTACGTGCAATCAAGTGAATATTTAAGTATTACTTATGAAGAAAATTTAATCCTAGAGCACAATTGATCTGAATGAAATCTTAGAAATTGTTTTGCAAACTGATTGCAAAACTATTTTAGCCTTTACTCATCCATTATATTTCTTAGTTAGCAATACTGGAATATGGACATCGCATATGCCTTTGAGTGATAGATTTAAGACATTTTGTTAGATCAATTTGATTGTTGTTCACAATTACATTATTCTCATGAAAATATTGCTTAATTTGGAAGTATATGCTCTGAACTTGATAAGATGGCTACATTATGCAGCCTGGACCACGGGATTCTATAATGCAGTGTTTCATAAAACGGAATCGGGCCAGCCAAACATATTATTTGTACATTGGTTTAACTCAAGGTTAGTGTTGGGGTTTAGCAGAATTTTCCTTTTTCTTTTTCCCCTCCATTTGCATTGAGGCGACATGATATCCTCTTTTTTTCCCTTCATATAAGTTTATTTGCCTGTCTGTTGCAATTGCAGCTCTGACTGATAATGGCAAGTTCCTTTTTGCTGCACGAAAATTTCGTCGTCCCACCTGTACAGACTATATTATCTCTTTAGATGTAGATGACATGTCCAAGGGGAGTGGAACCTACATTGGGAAGTTGAGGTGAGCCACTCAACCTCACTTGGCCCACTCTATATATGTAGTATGATATTCGTGACCACTACTTAAAATTTCTTACTTTTCTTAACATATCAAACTTTCTGGGAACGAATTTTACTGTTTATGATGGCCAGCCTCCTCATGCTGGAGCAATGATTGCTAAAAGCCGCTCTGCTAGGCTGGTTGGTTTGAGACAAATTTCTATAGTGTGCACCATTCACCAGTCTAGCATTGACATATTTGAAGTTTTCAATGAGCTATGCAAACTTCAAGAGTAGAGAACCAATGATGTTGTTCCACTTTCTTTGTATTTGAGATATTTAAGTTTATGTGTGTGTCATTGTATTTGAGATATTATTTGATAGATTTTGTGACTCAATGTAATACATTATCTTATTAATTACATTACGTTGCCTCCATTCATGGAAATGTTTAAGTTTGGCACATTAAAATTTTTATTTTCTAGAAATAAAACTTATAAGATGTAATAAAAAGTCATTTGATAGAAAAAACATTTTTTTTAAATTATTTAAAAAAAATTTGCTAATTATTGCAACGGCTAAAAACCATGACTACCTTGCCACGGCTTATAACCGTGGCTAGTACTGGCCACGGCTTAAAACTGTTGCTAAAACTATTGCAACGGCTTACAATCGTGGCCATAACTTGCAACGGTTTTAAGCCGTGGCTACTCCTGCCCACAGCTTAAAACTGTGGCTAAGATTGTGGCAACGGTTTATAACCGTGGCTAAATCATCAACCGTCCTCGAGATAAAATCGTTGCTAATATTTTAGCCACGGTTTTTAGCCGTTACTAGGGATTTAGCGACGCCTCTACAGCCCACGGTTCTAAGCCGTGCCAATGGGTTACCCCACGGTTTAAAACCGTTGCTAATGTCCATTTTTGGTGTAGTGGGGGTGCCAATCTCCAAAAGTGGTCCTTCATAGCATCTCCAAGGGAAATCCTAAATTGGCCGAAAAGCTATTTGGGGTCTCATATGGTATAAAACATACTTCAATGGAACACCCTATATATACTCCCATTTTATATTGGTCTCTCCATTCCCTCTATATTTTGGGGCATTCATGTCATCCCCAAATACTAAAAAAAAAAAAAAATTAATTCATTTTCTCCATTATCTATTTTCCAATCATTAAATTTAAATAGGGGATTCTTAGAATTAGGAAAAAATATATTTAAATATTGATGAAAGTTAAAGTAGGGAATGTGGTTGGAATGATGAAGAAATAAGTGATTCCTAAAATTAGCTTTTGATTAAAATGGGATGTGATTAATACCCAATTTAACTTTGATTAAAATGAGATATGATTAATACCCAATTTAACTTTTTACCTTGGAAATGCTCTCAAGGCCATGATCATGAAAATGATTAGAACCATTCTAGAGAGCCAGGCCAGACTCGCGCCAGGGCAGACTCCATGCCCTCCATCATCCTAGAGATGCCCAATACCTCTACATTCAAACACAATCACACGGACAGGGAGTTCCCTATCGCTGTCCTAGCTCTAATGGCCCGACTGTCTAGATTTTTTGAAATGATTAACAAATTCACAAGTACAACTCCTTGTGGGGTTTCTGTACAATTCTAAAGAATGAGGAAGATGACACAAGAGAAAGTATGGTTTTGGATTCAAATGGCACACAGCAAAGACAACAATACCATGTCGTTGTTAAAGGTCATTGTCAAGGCAGAGTAGAGAATACACTGGGTCCTAGAAAAGAGACACAATGTGAACAAGAGCTTGTCTAACTGGCGAGGAAACCAACGAGGGAGGGATGGGAACCCTCCATCCCCCTCGGGATGCGCGAAAGGGGATGAAGGCACCCATCCCGAGGGGGATGGAGGGTTCCCACCCCCTCCCTCGCTGGTTTCCTCAACAGTTAGAATTTCTGTGTGAACAAAGTTTGTGGTACTAGTTATGGGGTTTGGACATTTTTTTTGTGATGAAAAAAGAGGAAATTGGATCATGGGTTTATTATTTAGAGTCAGGCATTAAGGCTCTAAACTTTATGAATTCGAGTCAGGTGCCCAACTCTATTACTTCGAGTCAGGCATTTAGGCTCTCGAATTTATGGGTTCAAGTCCCTTGCTCAACTCCATTACTTCGAGTCAAACATTTATGCTCTTGAATTTATGGGTTTGAGTTGGACGTCTGACTCTATTACTTTGAGTCAGGCAACTCTTGAACTTATGGGTTCGATTCGAGCACCTGACTTTGTGATCTTCAGTTCAGGTCGGATATAATAGTCGGGTGTTCCAATGGCATATCAGAATTTGGGCTAGCAATGAGATCGCATTCTCCCAGGCAGAGTTCTGATTTGACCTAGCAATCATGCCACAGATTAATGGTGGTGTCCGAGCGAATTTACCAAGCCAGATGATCTTTCACGAGTCGAAGGACGATGATATTTCCTCTCCATGCAAAAGAGGCATTGGTGGGAGAGCAGGAAATTTGGAAAAAAAACTCTTGTTGTGCTAGTAATTGGACTTGAGTTGAAGGGAACGTGGGTTCAGTGGGTAGGCCAACGCCAAATGTGCTTAGCCATGAGTGCTAAATTTCTGGTTCTAGAACTTGGGATGTTAAGTCCTCCCATGGAGTGGGGAATAAAGATGTGGTCCCAAGAACAATGGTGTTTGGCCTTATCAGCCTCAGTCCCATTCCACCAAAAGTTCCTGACGATGTTATCAAGCTTGGAGGTAATGGAGCAAGGTAGAAGGAAGGTCTGCATAGTATTTACAAGGATAGAATTGAGAACCGCCTTGATCATAATAGTTCTCCCTACCAGAGGTAAAATCTTAGCTTTCCAAGGTGAAAGTTTGGTTTTAATTTTATCAATCAAGAATTGGAAATAATCCAATTTTTCTTGGATAAGAGCAGCGGTGAGCCGATATATTTGTCCTGAGTGTTAAACCTCTTTGATCCGAGGATTCTAATGATCATCTTCGCATGTCTGGGATGTACATTAGAGCTGTAGAACACAGATGATTTGTCATAGTTAACTGCTTGCTCAAAAGCCGTACAGTAGGAGGTGAGAATCTTTTTAACATCATGGGCTTTGGATAGCGACGCTCTGCAACAAACAAGGAGATCATCTGCATAAAGAAGATGGCTCAGCGAAGGAGATCTATGGCGGATACTGATGCCTTTAATATGCCGATTACTTTCAGCTTGAGCCAGAGTTCTGGATAAGGCTTCCGCCACCAGAATGAAGAGGTACGGTGAGAGCGGATCACCTTGGCGAAGTCCTCGAGAAGGATGAAACTTTTGAAGAAGCTGCCATTATGCAAAACACTAAGGGAGGTAGTCGAGATGCATTGAGATATCATTTGTATCCAGCCAGAGAAACCCAGAAGAGACATAATTTGTAAAAGGAAAGACCATTCTACTTGGTCATAGGCCTAGCCATATCAATCTTGATAGCTATCCATCCTTATTTTTTCTTTTTACATTGTTTCATCTGATAGAAGGTTTCATGAGCCAGTGCTACATTGTCAGTGATCGATCTACCTTTCAAGAAAACGCCTTGGTTTGGTGAGATTATGTCATCAAGAAAGGGTTTGAACCTATTCGCAAGAATCTTGGAGATGACTTTGTAAATCAAAATTTATTCGGAGTGGTAGGATTAGAGCACTTAGGGATAAAAGCAATTAACGTTTCATTGAACTTTGGATTCAATGAATGAGTTCTGAAAAAGTCAGTGACAACCTCTACCACATCTGAGCTGACCGTATCCCAATATTGTTGAAAAAAGAAAGTGTGGAAGCCATCTGGGCCAAGAGCCTTGTGACTGCCCATGGAGAAAATAATGTTTTTTATCTCTACTTCAGAGGGGATATTGAAAAGGTTAGCATTAACCTGATAAAAAATGATTGGAGTGAAAAGCGGGCGATATTTGGGCTCAGAGTCAGATTGGAAGTTTTGAAAAATGTTTTCAAAATACTCATTTAGAGTGGCTCCGATGGAGGAGAAATCTGACTGCCAGTTGTTATGTATGTCGCGAATTCGGAGGATGAGGTTGTGTTTTCGTCGGAGCATTGTTGATACGTGGAAATTTTGGTATTCCAATTCCCATCCTTGAGCCAGGATTCTCCCGACTTGTTACGCCAAAAAAGTTCCTCGCAAAGGTACAACTCCGAGAGTCTATCTTCCAAGATTGCAATAGAAATGGCATTTTTTTGGATATAGGAGCATTTCGAGCTTTGTCTAAGGCCATCATGGTTTCTTCGATGTTCTTGCGGATGTTCCAAAAATCACTCTTATTCCATCGAGTCAGGTTGTGACTAAGTTTCTTGAGTTTAATGTGAAAATTGTGACTAGGTACTATGTGTTGACGTTGAGACCAGGGACCAAAGCCAACTATTGTTGTTTAGGGCCATGCCTTTTTAACTGGCTTAGCCCATCAGAGTCAAATTTTGGACACTTTGCTCGTATGCATAAGCGCAGAATCTAACTTTAGGATGGATAACATGTTATCATCCAGTAGGAGGTGTAAAACATATTTTCTACTTTTTTTCCATATATGTTCCATATTTATTTATTTATTTATTTATTTCTGTATTCTTCTAAATAACAATGGATGGACAATGAAACAAGAGTACACGACACCTTATGATTTTCTAGCCTTGAAAGTAAGAAAACTCAATATACCCACCTCGTTGTTTTGATGTATATGTATATACACATTTCAATGCACTGAGACATTAGTACACCCTCCTCGTGGTTTCATACGTATCTATATACACATTTTAATGCCAACACTACATTTCAAGGCCTTCATGCAAAACATAACACTAATTGAAGTCTTTGAATAAGAAATTAAGAAGGCCTCTTTTGTTTGACACCACCAATTTCTTTTTTTGGGACCACTATACCTTCTCCCTTTTTAACTTATAAAGAGCATTTCCAAGGGATCCCCTAAAATAGGTAGCTCGGCCAACCTTCTGTGCCTGACAGCATTCTGCAAGATGCAAATTAGTGAAGAGATTCTTACACCCAATGACCAACCAATGGTGGATTTCAGTGGAGAACAATGCCGCCCACTCGGACTAATCTGATTACCAGTCAAAACAGGAAAGGGTAAACAACGAATCCTATTAATGGACTTCCTCATTGTTGATGCACCATCCACATACAACATGCTTCTAGGAAGACCTTGGCTACATGACATGGGTGCAGTGTCCTCTTCCATGCATCAATGTCTGAAGTATCACACTGATGACGGCGTCGAGGTTATCAAAGGAGATCAGCCAGCTGTGCGTGAATTACAGATAACAATCACAGTCATGACCAGAGGAGCCATTACAACAACTCGGTCAATTACAGATGATCACAACCCACCAGAGGACAATGCAACTGCACTTAGTCCAAGAGACAGACAAAATACTAGACAATCAAAAAAAGAAACAACACCGACCCATCTAGACAGTGAAGAAAGAAGAAAAAAATCCGGATTGGCAGAAAACTTCACCTTGAATTAACTAAGCAGCTGGTCCAACTATTGAAAGACAACTAGGACGTTTTTGCTTGGACAATGAAGGACATGGTAGGCATTGACCTCTCCGTCATCACTCATAGGTTGCAAGTCAACCCGGATAAGAAGCCAACTGCTCTAGAACGTAACTAAGCAATCAACGAGAAGGTGCATTGCTTAATGAAAACATGGATGATCAAGGAATCCCATTACCAAGATTGGTTGGCCAACGCAGTTCTGATCAAGAAAAAGAATGGAAAATGGAGGGTATATGTAGACTACAATGACCTAAATAAAGCTTTCCAGGAAGATAGATTTCCACTCCCACGAATTGATCAGATAGTGGACGCCACTTCCAGACATGAGCTTCTAAGCTTCATGGACGCATACTCTGGTTACAACCAGATACAAATGCACCCACTAGACCAAGAGAAGACATATATCATATCAGAAAGATGTACATATTGCTACCGAGTGACCATTCAAACTAAAGAATGCGGGAGCCACATACCAATGTCTTGTGAACAAAATGTTCAGAAATCAAATTGGCAAGACCATGGAGGTGTACATCGATGACATGCTAATCAAAAGCCTGCACAAAAACGACCACATCAAAAACCTCGAGCAAGCTTTCTCCCAGCTCCGAAAGTACAAAATGAAGTTGAACCCATAAAAATGTACGTTCGAAGTAGAATCAGGGAAATTCCTTGGGTACAAGGTCAATCAGAGAGAGATCAAAGTTGATCCAAAACAGATACAAACGCTCTTCAACATGCAATCACCTACCAACATCAAAGTTGTACAAAGCCTCAACGGTATGATAGCAGCCTTGAATAGATTCATCTCCAGATCATCAGACAAATGTCTTCCCTTCTTCAAAATCTTGAAAGGGAACAAAACGTTCAAGTGGAGTGAAGAATGTGAAAAGGCTTTCCAAAGCCTGAAGGCGTACATGGAAAGTATTGAACTGCTATCAAAGCCAAACACAAGAGAAACGTTGTACTATATCTACCAGTGTCCGAGCATGCAGTCAACTCAACACTGATTTGAGAGGAAAATGACATGCAAAAGCCAGTCTACTACCTCAGCAAGACATTTGCGGATGCATAAGTCAATTACCCATATCTGGAGAAACTAGCACTAACTCTAGTCATGTCTTCAAGAAAGCTACGACCATACTTTCAAGCCCACTCCATCACTGTCATGACCGAACATCCACTTTGGTCAGTACCGCATAAACCAGAGCTATCCGGAAGAATGGTGAAGTGGATAGTAGAGCTTGGTCAGTTCGACATCAGTTACGTTCCTAAGACTGCAATAAAAGCTCAAACATTAGCAAACTTCATAACTAAGTTCACAGACGTCAACGAACATCGATTGAACAACAATCAAGAAAAATAAAACACCAAATCAACTGCTCACGAATGGATCTTATGCTGTGACAAAACATCCAACGAGAAGGGGAGTGGAGCTGGAATAATTTTGTACAACTCAGAAGGTGTGACATTGGAAAAAGGCAATAAAATTCAGTTTCAAAGCCTCAAACAATGAAGCCAAGTATGAAGCGGTGATAGACTGATTACAATTGGTCAAACACCTTGGAATAAAAGAAGTTAGCGTTTTCACTGACTCCAAATTGGTGGTCAACCAGTTGAACGGTGATTTCCAAGTCAAAGATGCACAAATGAAAGTATATCATCATAAGGCAAGTGAACTGATCAAAAGTTTCAAAGCAATAACCATTTGACGATACGCAAGAACAGAAAACAACAAAGTTGACAGCTTGGCCAATGAGGCATCACAGGATGAAGAAAACTCATTACTGTACAAAAGAGCTTACTACTAAAAAATCAAGTGCAAGAAACATGTACAACATATCAAGAGAGCAATTGGTAAGGTTGAACAAAAAATCGACCAAACCGATTAACCAACCGACTGATAGGTTCAGTTTAAGTTCGGTTCGGTTTTGATTTTAAAAAATTCAAAAGTGAGATGGTTGGTTTGGTTTTCGATTTCTATGTGATTTTAACTGACAAACCGAACCAATTGAATATACATAATAAATAATGTATTATTTTTATATAAAATATAATATGTTTAAAATAGTCGGTCATTTCGGTTTTAGTTGGTTCGGTTTGCATAAATTAGAATTGGTTCGATTTTATTAATGGTTGGTTCAGTTTCGGTTTGAAAATTTTAAAATCGATCAAAGTCAGTTCTGTTCATGGTTTAGGTGAAAAACCTAATCGTTGGTTTGTTTTTCAACCCCAGCAATTAGATGACTCCAATCCTGACGTACATACAAAGCAGAGCACTACTAGTGGATAAGATGGAGGCCTTTAAATTATGAAACAGTGCAACACAATACACACTGATTAACGGCAAACTCTACAGAAGATATGCCACAAGTCCACTGCTAAGATGCATGTCACCCAGCGACGTTGACTATGTTCTACGAGAAATCCATTTCAGCATATGCGGGAATCATTCAGGAGAGAGAACATTAGCTCACAAAGCCTTAACATTGGGATACTATGGGTCAATGATGCAATAAGAAGCGAATGAAATAACTCAGATTTGTGACAAGTGCCAACGATTCACCCCTTACACTCATATGCCAGGACAAAACTTCGATGAACAGTCCGTGGCCATTCACGCAATGGGGGATGGACATCGTAGGGCCATTTCCAGTATCCCACAGAAACAAGTTCATCCTCGTGGCAGTAGATTACTTCACCAATAAGCTCAAATTGAAAACTTTCTCTGGAATGACATAATATGCAGATTTGGAATCCCCTGGAGTAATTATCACTAACAATCGAAGTAATTTGAAGGCAAGAAGGTCAAAAAGTTGTGCGAAAACTTAAATATCAAACAATACTTCTCAGCACCCGCCCACTCACAAGACGGACAAGCAAAGGTGACCAACAGAACAATCCTAGAAACAATAAAAATAAGCTCGAAGCATCAAAAGGATTGTGGGTGTACGAATTGCTAGACATCCTCTGAGCCTACAAAACAATGAAGAGAACTCTGATAGGAGAAACACCCAAGGCATACGAATTTGAAGCAATGGTACCATAGAAATTGGCATGCCAACATTCAAAACTGAAGAGTTTTGAGCTGAAGATAACAATGAAGCACTGCGAGGCTGATTGGACCTTCTCGATGAGAAATGAGACAAAGCTTCAATCAAACTAGCAACCTACCAACAAAGAATGGCCAGTTACTCCAACAAAAAAGTAACCCACACATTCAACATTGGTGACTGGGTGCTCTGAAAAGTCCAACTCAATACGAAAAAACTAGGTGCGGGTAAACTAAATCCAAACTGGGAAGGACCATACAAAATGGTGAAAATCAACATACTGGTTAGAAGATTTGAAGTGTGAACAACTAAAAAGACCATGGAATGTCGAACACCTGAAGAAATATTATCAATAAACCTCAAAATTCCAGGAACCTTTCGTCTCGTGTTCCAACAATCTAATCAATCAGACTAGGAATTTACTCATACACCTTCTAGCCCAACCAAAAAGTCGGACCACGAAGCAAGCTTAAAAAAATCAGGACAAATAAGTCAGACGTACCATAAAACCTTTGGTTCAATCAACCATGAAATGAACTTAATAAGTCTAGATGTATAAGCCAGACTTACTTGCAAATCTTCTGGCCCAACTAACACGTCGACCACGAAGTTTACTTAAAAATTTGGACGTATAAGTCAAACTTACCCATAAATCTTCTGGCTGGATTAACATGTCAGACGACGAAATGTACTTAAAAGTTTGGACATATAAGTTAGACTTACTTGTAAAACTTCTAGCTGACTAACATGATGGACCACAGAGTATATTCAAAAAGTCTCGACTATAAGTCGGACTTAATAATAAATCTTCTGGCCCGACTAACATGTCGGACCACGAAGTGTGCCTAAAAGTGACTTACTCGTAAAACTTCTGGCCGACTAACATGATGGACCACAAAGTATATTTAAAAAGTCTGGACGTATAAGTTAGACTTGCTCGTAAAATTTCTAGCCGAGTAACATGTTTGACCACGAAATATATTAAAAAAGGTTGGACGTATAAGTCAGACTTAATAAAAAATCTTCTGACCCGACTAACATGTTGGACCACGAAGTGTGCTTAAAAAGGTTTGAACGTATAAGTCAGACTTACTCGTAAATCTCCTTGCCCGACTAACATGTCAGGCCAGAAAGTATATTTAAAATAGTCTGGATGTATAAGTCAGACTTAATAAAAATTCTCTTAGCCCGACTAACATGTCAGACCACGAAGTGTGTTTAGTCTAGACGTATAAGTTAGACTTACTAAAAAAAAATTTAGGGCACGACCAACATGTCAAACCACGAAGTGTACCTAAAGAAGTCAGGACATCTAAGTCAGGCTTAATTGTAAAGTCTCTAATCCAATCACCATATCGGATCATGGAGTACATCTAACAATTCAAGACTCAATCAAAAGTTTCAGACAACTAAGAAGCAAGTTCAAAAGCATAAATTCAACAAAGTTTAAACTACTAAGTTAGACAAATAGATATACAAAATAAGAACGACGAAGTCAAACTATATTTATTGTCTACGACTAGATAACAAGGTTAGTATATATGATAGTCAGGCTACGATTATGACAATTTCCAAAGACACAATATATAAGCAAAGACATGCAGATAAAAAACGATCGCTATGAAAAGGACAAAGAAACAAAAAACACACAAGTATAAACAAGAAGAGATTTTCATTGATTATCTGTTCGGTTACGTCTGGGGAGAAAAATATAATAGCTGGAGAGAAGATAGTAGAAGCATTCAAAGCAAGGACAGACGGAGAAGGTTGCACATAGACTACAACGATATGATCCGCGGGAGGAGATGGAGTCTTGTCTTCGGAAGGAGTCAGACCATTCTCTTCAGTAGATGGTGGTGGCATTTTATCTCCATCAACAGGATCTGTCTGGAGTACAACAACAAGATCGGAGGGAGGAAAATGCGATTTTCATCAGCCAGTTCACTTGGTGGATTCGGAACATATCCCTCATCATCGTCGTTTTCAAAGACTTGGTCAGCCAAGTCACGATATTTTGACAGATCGAGAACCTCATCCGATTCAATAAAGTTGATGATGTCAATCCGGCCATCATGACCCTATTCCAGTCTGTTGCTTCTGCAGCACTCAACCTATCTATAACCGCCGAAAGCTCATTCCTGGTCAACACAAGTTCTCCTTCAACAGTGGTTAGCCTCACTGAAGTTTTCGCCTTAACAGAAGTGAAGAAAAGTGGGATCTCTCCAAGGAAAGGATCTTTCAAACCAATCTGTGGATGAAGGACAATGGCATCTGGAGGAATTGAAGCCTCGCATATGGTAACCGGGTTGACAGTTGGAACAGTGGTGATGAAAGAAGTACCACACTTGCCATTCTTCTTTCAGGACAACAATGGCATGTGTGGGACGAGTAGGAGAATAAGCAGGCAACTCGGCCACATCAGGAACATGAGTTGGAAAAGGAGGAGGAGACTTGGAACTCTGACCGCGGTCAACTTCAACCTCGTCAAACATAGGGTTGTAGTCAAAGTCAGCTATGGCCTTCATGTTATTTGGATCACGAGACAGCTCCAGGGAAAGTTGCATCATCCTATTATTGATGACATGAGGATCATCATCCGACAACTTGGCAAGATCGCCCACGTCTTGAGTAGAGATGAGGGTCCTCTCATACTCATCCAACAGACGAGAGACCTCCATTTTACTTCCCTCAAGAGCATGATTTATCTCCTCAACCTCTTAAGCAGCAAGACGAGCCTCGTCTTCATCATCTTTTCTAGCTAATCTCGGATGATAAGCAACCCGAACAATCCCCTGAGCAGAATCAACAAGCCTCTTCCACTTTGGAACGTGGCTAGGACTAATCACCAGCTTCTTCAACAGCTAGGTAGGCCTAGGGGCCTTCCTCTTTCTAGTGGTCGAGGCAACACCACCAACAGCAACGGGAGCATCGAGATCCGCACTTTTTTAAACTTTCCATCAATGATAGCATCACCAATGCTAACAAGAGCAGTATGTTCCTTTGCCTCGTTAGAGATGACGACATGGTCAGCACGAGCAATAGTAACTTCAAAATTTTAATGCTCAAGAAATGCAACACCCTCCGCCTCATTCATAATGTACAAGCCACTATGCTTGATGACAACCAGGGTAAGAAAATCCTCCACAGGGGCTTGAGGAAGCAAAAGAAACCAATCACGAAATCCCTGTTCCATTGCAGGCAAATGCAATTTACTCCACTTATTGGGCTCCCGGAGTGTCCGCAAAATTGGCCGGTTGTGAAGCTTGAAATATCTAGACTCCATGGACGTATAAAACCAAGGCTTCTTCTAGGACCTGTAATTGTCCTTAAGCTTCCCAAAACAAGCAGACGAACGGAAAAACCAAATACGACTATTACTTACCGAAAGCCTCACTACATAGTGCAAAAGTCTTCTCGTTCAAGGGAATGCTGGATAGAAAGGCTATCACCATTGTTGCAACCATACCCTCCATCCATTGTGGCCAATCTAAGCATGAACAATGCCCAAAATTCCAAAAGATCTCTGGAGCTCAGAGTCGAAGATGTCAGGATAGAGTGTGATGTAACTAGGCCTCGGACGAGCATGGTTGTTGTCAGCCCTAGGCAAAACAATATCCAAGTCAGACGGAAGAGAGAATGGTTGACGAACATAGTCCAAAGTCCCTTGTGTCACTTGCCTAGGCTCGAAAAATGACTCACATGCAACAAGTTCATCCCTACTAACAAATCTGTTAGAAACAATTGAAAAGGAATTATGCAAGATAGAAAATGAAGAAAGTGAGAAAAAAAAAACGCTCTGAAAATGGAGATAGCATAAAAAAAGAAAAACAGATCTCCTCCATCCTTTTATAGGGGTGGGCAACGAAAAGATAATTAGTGGGAAGACATGCGAAATATGATGGTTGCACGAAATCCCAAAAATTGTGCCGAAACAAACACGCTAATGAGACAACAAACCGTATCGACAGCTACTAACGACATTTACTGCTCTGCATAAAAACAACAATGAAGTCGAAAAGCCAACCGCTGTAGAGTTAGTGGCCAGACAAACATGCCCACTAGCTAGAGGGAGTAGATGATGATACATCAAATAAGATTATAATCACGATCGTGCATGTGAAAAAAATCATCTATCACGAGGAACACACTTCAATCTTGACACGGATAATAGGCCTGACCCAAGAAGCCCAAAAAGGCAAGCCCAGTCATTAAAGCCCAAAAGGACCCTTGATAATAGATTGTAATCAAATACAAGAGGCCCAATGGATCTCTTCCCTTAGAGAAGAAAGACGTTACAGAGAAGACAAGTCGTGGTGAGAATTACTCCCTCAATGACGTACCTCAATGAAAGAAGAGTCTATTACAAACAATGTTCCCCTCATCACACCCTATATGATTAAATCACGCAAAGAATTAATGATGGATATTATATTCAGTAAAGGGAACATTCGACAAATGTATGTAAATTCGAAACTATACTCTGTTCAAATTTAGCTTTCTCTCACAGATTAAATGACTTAAGCATCGGAGTGCCTTCGGCCACCAAAAAAATGGTCTTTGGCAATAGGTCGGATCTCTAAAAGATTAGCTTTGGACGCATCAACAACGATAACCTGGACTATCTCGATTACACCTCAGTATCTTGCTTGCTCCATCACCTGCATGGTTCCATCCATTAGTTGCTTATATGCAACATGCATTGCTAGCCTTACCAATCCATCGTGCAGCAAAGACGACAATAAACTTTTCATTAGGGTTGTATACAACAACAAACTTTCATGACTTATCTATTTTAAATGTGCCACAAAGATAAAACATATGATAATTATTTAAAATGTGGCAGTGTGTTCAATTATATATTAGCTATACATTCTATCTAGAAATTAAGACGTTTTTTTTTTTTTTTAAATTCCTTAACCCCTTCCACCTTTGATGTCACTGGCAGAGTTCAAATCTTGGATTTGTAATTTCATCCATCACAAGTCTATCACTAAGTTGTTACCCATTGGCGAGAAATTAAGACTAATTAATAGTACACTTCAGCTGTCTATGGTCCAGTCCCCTCCCTCGCCGGTTTCCTCGCCATTTAGAATCACCGAATTGTTATATACCCCTTCTCTCCTATCTCAGTTATTGTTTCCCTTGCTTTTCTTATAGTACCTCCCATCAGTCTGTGTTTCTCTCAAGCAAGTAGCATTTTTAGTGAAGATGGGGAGAGCTCCATGTTGTGAGAAAGTGGGATTGAATAGAGGAAAATGGACTCCTGAAGAAGATGATATTTTGATCAAATATATTCAAGCTCATGGTGAAGGCTCTTGGAGATCATTACCCAAGAATGCAGGTTTGACAATCAATGTGTCGTTCTTTGAATTTCGATAAACTATAGTGGGTTTTTCATTTTACATTCTTGTTTTTGTTGACATATAAGTGATTTGTGGTTCTTGTTATCGTCAAATGTTGTTGTTTGAGTTTTGAAACACATAGTGTGTTTTTAAAGGTGTACTGAGGTGTGGGAAGAGTTGCAGACTAAGGTGGATTAATTACTTAAGAGCTGACTTGAAGAGGGGGAGCTTCTCAGCTGAAGAGGAGGATTTGATCATAAAACTACATGCTTCTCATCTCTTCTCTATTCCCCTCTCATCCATGGAGTAATTTCTTGCTCCAAAATAGACGATTCACACACAGGAGCAAGATGACCTTCATGGCACATACCACATATTTTTCTGGTGCCTAGATTTTAAGAGGGGTAGGGAACAAGCTTCAAGGATGATTATTGATTGATTGACAAGATGAAGCCCATGCATAATGAAGCTAGTGATAAAACCTCTGAATACTTCACGGTTTTTACAGAAATGCTGAATTTTATACTACCCCATTTGCACTGCACTACATCACATAATTAAAGCACCTTGTTAAACGATTAAAAAGAAGCAGTGCTACAAGAAATTGTACAGCCCACTAGCTAGCTACCAGCCTGCCTTAAAACCAAGGATTGGAATTTTGTTTTTCGAGTTAATTTCGGATCTCAGATTTTAAGAAATATTTTGTTTTGTGTAGAAAAAATGTAAAAAATTCGGTAGTGATTTGAAATTTTAACAATATAAATTATGCATTTTAATTTCTTAAATACTACATAAAAAGTCTTATATGACTTATAGTGTCATACAAACTGAATATTACATAAGAATCAATCACATAACAAACCTTTGATACTAAAAT